>JAUMJK010001763.1:0-59068 GCA_033558105.1 Coccyzus lansbergi
CATGACTACAACTCCCGGCGTGCCCTGCGGCAGGCGCCCCGGCCGCCCCGGGGCGGGGGGGGGACTACAGCTCCCGGCGTGCCCCGCGCCGCACCCGCCAAGATGGCGGCCGCGGGTCAGCGGGCCCTCACTTGCCTCAGCCTCCCCGCTCAGGGCTTCGCTCCTGTTAACGTTTTCTTCTCCAGCACAGGCTGCAAACCGGCCCTGTGAGAGCCTCCTGAGGTTCAACCAGGCCCAGGTCGTCGGCCTGGGTCGGAGCAATCCCCGATTTCAGTCCACGATAGAGATGCTGTGGCTGAGAGCTGCCCTGCAGGGAAGGACTCGGCTGCTGGTTGAGGAGAAGCTCGACCTGAGCCAGCAACGTGTGCTCAGAGCCCAGAAACCAACCGTGTCCTGGGCTGCCTCCGGAGCAGCGTGGCCAGCAGGGCGAGGGAGGGCGTTCTGCCCCCCTCTTGTGAGACCTCGTCTGGAGTGTCGTGTCCACTTCTGGAATCCTCAACATAGGAAGGAAATGGAGGTGGTGGAGCGGATCCAGAGGAGCCTGCAAAGATGATCAGAGGGCTGGAGAGCCTCCCATACAAGGACAGGTAGAAAGAGTTGGGCTTGTTCATCCTGGAATAGGCTCTGAAGAGATGTTATAGCAACCTGCCAGTGCCTGAAGGGGCTACAAGAAAACTGGGGAAGGTTAGTTCACAAAGGCTTGTAACGGTAGGACGAGGGGCAGTGGTTATAAACTGGAGAGGAGCAGATGTAGACTAGACATAAGGAAAAATTTCTTCACTATGAGGGTGGTGAGGCTCTGGCACACGTTGCCCAGGGAAAGCCGTGGCTGCCCCATCCCTGGAGGGCTTCAAGGCCAGGCTGGATGGGGCTGGAGCAGCCTGATCCAGTGGGAGGTGTCCCTGCCCATGGCAGGGGCGGTGGAACTGGATGATCTTTAACGTCCCTTCCAACTCAGACTATTCTATGATTTTCCCAGTCGACACTGTTTCACCCAGACGGCAACACCCAAATCCCGTCTGATCCAGTCAGAGTGGAGGCATGTCTGTAAAATGGATGTGAGCATCTCCTCAGCCCCCATACCCAAAGGTCCCCCAGGAATCGCTGCCCTCACCACCAGCTCCATGGTTTTGCTGGACTCTGGCAATTCACCTGGAGTGAATCCATGTGCATTATCAAAGTCTAAAACCAAGGTACGGGGGGATTTTGCATTGAGAAGGAAAAATTCCAGCATGCTAGCATTATACTGGTCTACGATTTCTCATCATTTTAGATCTGTCATACAAACTGAGCCTTTAAGCACTGTTACTCTGCTCCAGACACTGCAGCTCTTGAGAGAAGGGTGGGAACTACTTTAGCAGAGTGTGCAGGGTCCACTTCACTCCTGAGCCAGGACAGAGTTTCCTTCCCGGGTTGCTGTAGCCATCAAAACTCTCTATGAGGTTTAAGTAAATGCCATCATTATGTTTTTTAAGTATCAATAAGTATTTAAAGAGAACATTTTCCCTAACCTGTTGATTTCTTAAAGCAATACGCCTGCTTTTTATAACAAATCGATGGTAGCAAACCAGGATGATGGTAAACATTCCCCAGTCGTGCTAGAAGAGGTCAGTCCATTCTGTCAGAAAAAGATACTGCAAGAACCTTTTGTTTTAGAAATATTTTATCTTTCTTAATAGGAAAAAATACATTTTAAGTTACAAGGTGGCATTCAAACCCTATGGCATGGATAAATTGCAAGTCAGTAATTTCTGCAGTTGTTCAGTGAAAACCGTGGCCCCCAGCCCACATTTACCAACCAAACACAGCAACACAAAAGCCTCTGGATTCGGTGGGGAGAATCACAGCTACCACAGCTCAGCAAAACCAAATTAGAAATAAAAAAACCAATATACCTGAAGCTCCATATCCACTTCTGTATTTAATACTGATATGGATTCTAAAGATACCATAAAGAAAATACATCATACACTTGAAACCAATTGACAATATAGCATTTTAAAGACATTCTCCAGTATATAAGTATATAGGTATATATCCCATGTCACATTTAAACACTTACTCATATGGTCTTGTTGTCTGTTGCATAATAATACGTGGTGTTAGATGCTTTAATTACTCCAAGCCAGCAACAACAGTTATATTTCAGAAGGAAATGGAATTTCAACTGTTGTGTAATGGTTACTGCAAGGCTCAGTGTTGCCTCTAACAGAAACGACATTCGTGCAGTTCTTTTGCAGAAAGTTAGGTGGAGACAGGGAATTGCAAAGCTACCTTCTTCTTTTCCCCAGACTGAGTTACATTAAAAATTAAGCTTTAAGTTCTCATTTTCTCAGGATACTGTGAACGTCTGGATAAGTGTTAAAGCTGCACGATTGGGACAGGAAGTATCCACAGACAGATTATGAAGCTGAACATAATTTAAAGAAACACATATATAATTCAAAAGTCCAAGGAACACTTGGCACACCACCTCAAATATCCAACACAGTTGTCCTTTTATCCGAAGGATATTTACTCCTCTAGTATGTGTATAATGATTAAGTACTAAAAATGTTTCAAAAGACTTTCCACTATTCTTTATGCAGCAGCTTAAACATGGACAGAGACCTATTTCTAGCTAGTAATTTGTACAGTATCTGAAGCTTTTGTTTTACAGAGGAAGCAGGACTGTAATTATCGTATTTTCAGATGTTCATGAAGAAATCTGATATTTGTTATTAATATACTTTCTTTGTTAAATATTTGCTTCAAAATACCCCTTGTGTCAGGCACAAAAAGTGTGTGAATTTACCTTCACAGCTTCTGAATTTTTACTAGGAAGCTAAATATACGATCTGGCTGTGCTAAACCTCCTTTACTCTGCTTTTCTGACCTTACTCATTGGTAACAAAATATCTTTTAATTTCTATTAAGACCCATTACCTTATTATTAAAGTATATTCTTCTATTCTCATCTTAAATGCAATACAGTAAGTCCAGTGTAAACTTTGACTCCATGTGAATTAGAATATTATTTTGAGAGAAAAGTTTTAAGCCTACAGTCTCTTTGCCACTCAGCATCAACAGCAGCCACTGAGCTTTTCATGTACTGTTACCTACTGTTATAGCCACATTCCTTAGGAACACCTCAAATTTCCTCTAAATTACATTAAAGGCAATAATGAATTCATTTAAATAAGTCAGGGTAGAGAGGCGAGGGAAAATAAAGCATTTTGCCTGCTTTCTCATAGCCACCTAGCTAGATTTAAATTTGCACAGAGAAGTCATGCCTGGAGCGAATCTTTATGTCAGTTAACATCCTCGCAATTTTAAAAGCAAATGACAGAAATGGGAGAAAGTGCCTTTGCCAAGGGCTAAAAGAGCATGTGCAACTCTTCCTGGCCTTGTTTTCTGTTGATGGAATGCACAGGTAATAGGTGTTAAGAAATATTTTTCTAGGAAGGATTAAGCAGTTTCAAGACAAACCTCAAGGTCTGACAGTGGCAGCTGCTCTGGAGCACGGGGCACAGCTGCACGGGGAGGGCCCAGGAACACCGTACAGTCCAGCCGGGGCAGCCACGGGTCACACGTGACAACTGACTCCGCCACACACAGCCACATGCCCACGTCTCCACACTCCTACAGCCGAGCTGGTTTTATCGTCCAAGCTCATGCAGCTGTACGGATGCTGCACTGCAAACATCTCCCAAAGTTTTTTTGAAGTTTTCCAAGGGATTTGCCAGCAGCACTTTCGACAGACAGAAGCAGAGAGATTTGGGATCGGTAAAGGGAAGCTCACTGAACGCTAAAGCTGTTCTGTACAAGAGTGAGTGAACTGCAGGGAAGGGTGAAGAACTGGAAACAAACAGATGACTGTGACCAGCTCCAAGCCCCAATCTCACACAATGCATTATGGTTAACGTGTGCTGGTGAGTACACAGACATGCTCGGGCAGCTTTCATCTGGCCAACCCCTTATTGACAATATTACAGCGCTCGTGAAAGCTGTTCTTGTGGAAAAGTCACGGAATGAGTACAAAAGGACATGCAAGAATCGAAGACATGCAGCCTGACTGAAGGCACATTCCAGCAAGCTACTCAGAGCCTAAAGAAAGTCAAATTTTCTGAAAGCAGAAGTCAGCTGCAAATACAAACGAGCTCTGGCCTCATCAGAGAATTTTTACAGAAACATCTGGCTCACTGCAAAGATGGCTTTTATCTTAGTTCTCTATTTCTTCATTCAAAGATGTGCTGAAGCTTTGCTACAGTGTGTGCTGCCAGCACTGTGAGGATGCTGGCAATATCTGGCCCACTCACACCCCAAGAAAAGAAGAACATGTCCAGGGCTTGAGGGAGCGATTGTTTGGGGCTTTCCCCCCGATGTTAAACCAACAGTAACGTGTTTATTCTGCTTAAAATATTATTTAGAAGCTGACAACTACAAGTCAGTCAGTAGGCTCCAAAAAAGAGCAGATCAGAGTTCTGTGGTGTCAAAAGATCCCAATACAGGCATCCCTTCACCCATTTCATACTAAAAAAAAGAGCAAACAATCTGGAACACGAATACTCTCTTAACATTAACAGTCACAAGGCAGAACTGTCTACTTATTCTCAGAAGTATTTCAGAAGAGAGTCTGAGGTGATGGGCAGGAGTTAATTGTCTAACATGGAATTCGGTGCCCTCAGAAGATACCAGGTATTTCCAGCTTCCTAAAGAAGCTGCCTTTTGCCTAACTGTTAAAAAGAAAAGCTCCCACGGGTGGTCAAGAGAAATTCAACTATCTTGCAAAAACTCTTACAACATTCCTTGCTTCAGTTTCTAAAATTAACAGGCAAAGTTGGAACATCGTGTTGCTTCATGAGTCTTGAGAACAGGAGTGGAGATAAGACCTCCCCCTAAATGAAGATGAGGGCACTGCTTATAACTTGTGCCTGTGCTCTGATGCAGAGATGTGTCTGCTTGCCTGCACTGGAAAAATTCATTTCCCTGAAAGGGTTAAGGTCTGTATAGAAACACTTGCATGGGTTATGAAATCTGCAGAATATATCAGGACTAAATAACACATCACATAACAGAGCCACAGCCATGTCTACTAAGTCTAAGTTACTGAACTCTGAGTGAACTAAAGGACACATGTGCCACTAATATTTGCTGGAGTCACTTAGGCACTTATCCACATGGAATGTTTGTCCAACAACAAAGTCATGCGTTGCAGGAAGTGCAAGACAGTCAATGTCAGGATTCACCGATAGTTTTTCTATTCAGAAAAGCCAATTTTAATTGGTCTGCTTCTCAAAAAGGTTCTTGCTTGTTGCTCTAAACCCTGCCCATTTCTATCTGTGTCTGGTACCGGTACAGTAACAGACGTCTGTTCACTTACACAGCTCAGCAACCTCTCCCCGAAAGAAATCTTCCTTAGAACTGCAAAACTACGATGTTCTAATAGAAACCTCACATTTCAGCACAAGGTTATCTGGCATGCGTGCATAACAGGCTGTCTGCTTGAGAAAACGCAAAGGTAGCGAGCGCATCAGATTACTGGTACATGACCACCAGTACCAATTTAATTTCGGTTCTTTGAGGCTGACAGGAAAAAGACAAAACAGCAGAGCAGACAGAGTTTGGAGTATCCTTTTGCCTTGCAGGTTTTGAATGACCACAGCTCAATTAACAGTGACATTTGAGGTAGGCATTTTGTTCCTTGCAAATGTCACACATCTCCCGTGTGGGTTTCAGCCTGTCTGCTGAAATTCATTCTGCAAGGTGCTTCAGCAAACTTGTAACACAATCACAGTCTCTCTCGTGAGCATTAAGGCAGATGCTTTTCATCATCACCACTGTATTATTTCACTCTTGAGAACTGCTTTTGCTTCATATCCAAGAACAAAGAGGGTTTAATGCGGCATTAAAGACAGGATTCAAGAAAATCTGTTGAAGCTGACTCACTTACTACATTTTTAGGCACTTCTTAGTTTAAATCTGTTGTCTAACAAGCAACTAATATCTTTAAAGGGATATAGCCAGCATGCACTCTCACACATACTAAGGAAGAACTGAAACTCAGTTGATTCTGTCCATCCTCAGTAAATCCAGTAACTTTCTTGATATAAGGCCCAGCTTCAACAGGCATCATAGCCACAAAAACTCAGTCCTTAATGAAGTCACCTGCAGAATTTCTGTGGGCAACTAAAAAAAAAAAACTTTTACATATGACATTACTGAATACTACAGAAGTCTGAAACCTCGCTCTTAAGAGTTAAACTTAACTGTAAGATCGTTGCTTCAGTTTCAATGCATGACTAAAAATTCACTGGGAGACTGATACCTGCTCTCAGAGAGTTTATCACTTGCTTTTACTGCTCTGCACTGACACATCTGTTGAAAGAGAAGGGCTGCACCTGCTGATGACCAGTGAGTGATAATAGCTTTGGATCTTCTGCTAAAGTTTTAGATTTGCTCTGTATTTAATGTATTTAATGATGTATTTAAGCTATTACTTAAGATAAACAAAAATCCTCACAGTCCCACTGCTTTATACTCTATCCTAAATTTAAATGTCTTTTTTAAACCAGCTACATTCTTCTACAACAGTAAGTGCACAGTGACAGGCATTTTAAACAAGTATTTCTTATTTATTCACAATTTAGATAAAGTTTAAGGAAAGACAAAAGAAATACAAAGGACAACATCAAAATGAAAAGGAATTTTAGTGACCGAAATTGAGTTGCTACAGCCAGTGCTCTCCATACATTTCAAAATGTTATCCAAACACTGCAGAAGCAGATTTCAAATAAATCCCATAACAAACCGCTTTGACAATTCCCTTTGAAACCAAACTGGGAATGGAAGCTAGCCACCTTTACCTATGAGTACACAAACCACCACATTCTTTCAGTTTCTGCTTAAAGCCACATTTATCATCTACAAGATGGATTCTGCAATACGGTTTCAAGTAGTATTTCTCATTTTGTCTGAGCTCTGCTATAAAAAAGTCAGTGTCAACCTTCTGTGTAACGAAACAACTTTTGATCTTGCTTGTGAAATAAATGCAATTCAGAGCAGTGTCACACTTGCAGCTTGGAGGTATCCTTGGAGATACTGCAACGCTTCTGCATTCAGACTAGTACTCAGCATTGATGGAACCTTAAAACACACGATAGAGCAGAAATGTCAATGTGTATATACATTAAATCACTGCTACACCCTGTTAATCACGGTGTCAACGTATGGTACAAGGGCAAATGGCATCCTGAGAGCAGCAGTTTTTCACTGTGAGAGCAGTTGCTGGAATTAAAATTCCTGGTGCTGACAGTTTTACACACTACTCGCCTGAACCAAAGATGGAAGATTAGAGAAAACCTTCACAGTTATTGAAAAAGATACCTGAATGCATCAAACATGCAATTTCTTAGACAATACTTACCAAACATTGAACAAAACAAAGATACTCTAGGTTAAAATGGTTAACTGTAAACTGAACTTGTTTAAGTTAACATGAATTGCCTTAAATTTCCCGAGTGCACACAACTGAACTGGAGACCAGTATGGTTATGGACCTACAAGTGGATACATTTTCATGCAAGCAATTACATATTTAAGCTTATTGCTAAATCAAGTAATGTGAAAATAGAGCCTCTCTAAGGTTGTTAGGGAAAAAAACCCTCACAAACCCCGTATTCCATTTAAGAACAAAAGAGAGCAATGCTTAGCATTCTGGTTAAGACATACCTAATTTTGCTGATTATCAAACAAAAGAGAGACCCAGAGCAGAAGAGGCACATTATCGAACTCCTTTCTTCTTTGCAGAATGAAGCATTAGCACATGCCACATATAAAAGTCACTTACCCTGCCTGGACACGCCGTAGACAGCTTGTGAAGAGACTGTGCCAGGTGGATTCTAGGATTGTTCACCATTTGACCCACAGGATCGTGTTCTTTTTTCCCAGCAAAGGCCAGCTGAGAGAAGGCAGTCTGATAGCCTGGAGTATCTTCTATGTCAATGAAGTGTTCTTCATCAGGGATAGTGTCGTCCTCAGGCAGTTCAAAGAGGCCGATGAGGGCCTGCAGCAAAGGAGTCCTATGTATAGAGTGGGGAGGACAAAATTGGAATGATTAAAATAGACCTGTAGGACATTCTTTACAAGAATGCTCAAATTACTCAAAACTCTACAATTTAGCCCTTACGGTACTTGCTTAGCTGCTGAAATTGTAAGTACCCAATCTAAGATGCATTAACTAACTAAGGTGGATAACTGAGTCTATGTATTTTGCAGGCACAATGCAGGTGCTCACATTAAAAGCACAATGCATTTCTCTTTTTTAAATCGGGTCAAATTCTCATGAAACGTGCTTTGGAAAAGCCGCAATTTTCCAGATTCTATTTTTTCTTTAAGTACTAGTTTGGGGATCCAGTTATTGTCATGAAATTGAGGCTACCTGACACCCTAGACTGCTACACCAGCTTACAATCTTCCCAGACAGCTCTCCCTGAAATGCTGCTGTCCCACAGTCTGTCACGTTACAAGCTTCTGTGCTCAAGTCTCCTAACCAGCAGAACAGTTACACGTCAAAACTGGGCCTGGCTTTTCAAAAAGAATACAAGGTAAAAGAAAATCACGTATTTTCTTAAATACGTGACCCAGTGGCCCAGTCAGTGCTATCTCCACCACAAAAATCTCAAACGAGTTCTAGCATCTGCTTTGAAAATACAGTTTCATTTGTTGAGAAAAGAAAGTGTTAAGAAAAGCCTGAAACTCAGTTTCATAACAATAGCAGGCCTGAAAAAAAATCAGTGGAGTTTATTTGAAGAATATATTTTGATGGCAGTTCACATTTTCAAAAAAAATCAAATAGCCTCACTAAGAGAACCTGAAGAGGTGTTTTACATACCATAGCTTGGTGTACTCAGTGTCCATCATAGGAGGACATTCTGTTAGTATTTTTGTAATGCCAACAGCACAGATTTTCTTTTCAACTTGTCCAGACACTTTCTGTATTTCAGGAATTATAATTTTCTCCAAAACCATTCCAAACATCCTATCATGATGTTAAAAGAAAAAGTATTAGGAAGCCATATCAGCTTCACAGATACAAAAAAAAAAAACAAAAAAACCCCCACCAAACCAGAAACAACACAAAGAACTAGAAAAAGGAGAAAACCAGATGTTTTGTTATGATGCTGCCCTGCTGCAGTAGATGCCTGGTAGAAATTTAAGCACACAAGCTTTCCACAAACAGAGAACAAAATCATCAGTCATCCCTTTTTACAATCTGCTTATAAGATGAGTATCTGGAATTATCAATAAGGAACTGCAGGCAGCAAATCTGAAAAAGAAAAATTTCTAGAAAAATAAACCAACCACTTTAGAAGAAACACTTGGCTAGTCAGATTAGTGACAAATGCAGCTGAATGAGACAATTATTTCCACCTTTAAAAGACAAGATTACACAGCAGACTTAAATTAAAAAAAAATCCCACTAACTTTGGCTGTATGCTGTCAAATATTTCCTGCAGAGCCAGCGCCCCGTACTTTATGCAGTACAAGTTAATGAAGACGAGGAAACCTGTAACAAGAAAAAGGTTGGATTGAAGCTCCACATACAACAGCTTTAGAGTCAACAGCAAAATACATTCTAGCAAGATTTTCAAGGGGATAGAAATAATGATCTATATAAATGTTCAGTTCTATGACATTTACTTACTGCCTTAAAGTTTCTCTAAACAATGCTGATCTTTCCCTGCACTGCACCACACTAGAACATGGTGGTAAGACAACTGAGAGAAGATAATGGTCCTTTTCCCCTTACAGCAGCTATGAAGCATCAGAAAAGCTATTTACAATTTTTTCAGATCAAGGACCAGAAGAACTCTTCAATGCTTTTAGCTGAAAGCTTCATCCAATGCAGTTTTTCAGACCCGTTGTGAATGCTCTGCATGGCCTTTGTACCCAAGCACAGACACAATACATTAAAAGCACCACTTACGTTTTGTTTATGGAAAACCATTATAAGCAATCCTATCGTTCTTGCTCCTATCAGGTGGCATTATCCAGGTTTCATAGGATTACGTAATAGACATTGCATAATTTGTGTGGGGATAATATCACTAAAATAATTTAACCAGTATGATAAGAATCTTCCTGTTAGAGCTGGAATAACTAGAATATCTATTTTAACCATTTGTCACTGCTTTGCTAGTTTAACACAAAACCTTAACAATAACTCATATTAAGGCAGAATGACACAAATGCAAAGAATATTTAACAGTACTAAAGTACAGTAGATGTAACAAAGGAAAGTGTGGTTGTGTCCCGTGAGAGTGAAAGTTTGCTGGTATTCACTGAAGATTAAGTAGAGTTATTTCCAGATAAATAATGATAACACACAGAGAAAACAAGCCTGCGTATTCCAAACCATTGGCATCACCAGCACTGAGGCTTTTCACATAGCAAAGAACTTACTTTTGATAAATTTTGTTGTTTTGGAATTTTGAAGTCTTTGGAATAGTAGAATAAAGATCTGTTTCCTGTACTGGTCAACGGATGCCCTGGAAACATAGAATAGTTATTTAATCCATACTAGGATTTTACTAATGCCACTTCACAGAAAACATGTACAGAATTGTTCAAATCTATTTTACTTGCAAACGTGACATTTTTCAGTTGTTAAACATTAACTGTGAAGCATACGAACATACTCGAGTCTACAGAAATTAGTTCTGAATGTAATTTCAACTCATACTCACGGAGGCATATGCTCTATAATACTGTTTAGAAGATAGAATCCTTGATGGTCGTTAGCTTTAGAGGCAATCAACTTCTGGAACACACCTAACAATCCTGGCTGCAAAGCAAAGCAAATATAAAATTCAGATATAAAACAACAGTTCTTCAAATGTGACCTAAAGTTAGCCCCTGCCATCTAGGAGGTGCACCAAGGCAAATCCTAACTGCAAAGAGAGTTCTGTCTCTACAGTTAAAGACAAGTTAAAGACAGATATCTGTCCAGACCAAGTGATGTTCCTTTCAGCATTAAGATTAACCTTGATCAGATAAACACCAAAACCAATTTGAACGTGTAAATCTGCTTTATCAGTAGCGTTGTCTAAGGTAGTCTGGCTACAGCAGATCACACAGCAGAAGTTACAGAAGATAAGTGTGCAGAATAAATCTCACGCTGAGTTCACCCTACATTTTCCTCCTTCTCACTTGCTTTTGTGAACCCCAGAGTTATCCTGATCCACAGCGTTCGTCACCATGAGGCAAACAAGACAGGAAAATTGTGGAGACTTAACTGCTTTCAAAAACCAAGTGCAGGATTGTCACATCTGAATTGATAAAAGCATGACAGTCTAAGATTTCTCTTATTTGCATAACAGAAAAGCACCACAAAACCTGCATTCATAGTATTTTTGTCTTTCTACAAAAACACCAACAATTTAAAGTACGAGCCCTTTCTGCACAAATACAAGCTATTTACTAAAGGAAAACGCCCCTTTTAATTTTTAATCTTAAATCAGCATGTCTGGAGGCACACACTGCGACTAAATCAACTTACAATCTTGTCAGCAGCAGCACTTGCTATGGTGTTGGCTCCCCGCTCC
Organism: Coccyzus lansbergi; assembly: GCA_033558105.1. Classification (NCBI taxonomy): domain Eukaryota; kingdom Metazoa; phylum Chordata; class Aves; order Cuculiformes; family Coccyzidae; genus Coccyzus; species Coccyzus lansbergi. Next base: position 11,586 of record JAUMJK010001763.1, read on the forward strand.
AAATAAGCCTGCAGGAGTCGGACCAAAGGAGGAATGTTTCCTGTCCTCTCCCATAATACTGGCTGGAGTAGATGAGGAAACAAAGCCATGTAGGATGATGGGATTTCATTTTTATGCATTTCCAGAAGTAGGGACATCACTTGAAACACATATGGAATGAACTCTGGAAAAAGAAACAATGACATCAACAAATTCAGCAAATATTGTCACTGTCACTTCCTAGGAACCTCTTAACTATTGACTGAGCCCATCATTTTAAGATATCAACACAAAGACTCTAACAAATAAAACATTCAAGACATGTCTATCTTCCCAAATATAATTATTTTGAAAATTTGCAAGCATTGTCTATATAAAATTTTTACTTCCTCTGTTAATATTTCAGAACACGGAAAACAAACTACTAGACAGAAAGCAATGTAATTAAGAATAAGAGGCTTCGGAGTAGTGATTTTTGGATATTTTTAAAACACAGCTTGTTTTAGAAATAAGTTAATACAGTTGATGTACCCTGTTGAGGAAGCATCTGGGTTGCTCAAATTAGTGCTGAGAACCTGCTGCATTCCCACCTGAATTCCCCATCTTACAGAAAAACTGCCATGAGGTAAATCACAGGAACCAATTATAGGAGAGAGAGCACAACCACTTACTGATTTCAATTTACCTTGCACATCATTCTGTAGTATCTCAGTGAACACCATGAACAAAGCCTCTTCAAAGCTTCCAACTGCATCAGGGTTTGCTTTACACGTTATTCTTATCGACAAACATATTGATTCAAACATGTAATGGTTAAAGTGAGGTTTGCTTGGATTCTATAAACAAGTCACAAACAGATAAATCAACCCAAACTTGAAGGCAAGTCACTTGTTTAGCAAAATCTAATTTTTATTTCAACTGAAGTCTAAAGTAGCAATTGGGAGTAAGTACACTTATGACTTCTTCAATAATATGCTAATGAAGTTAATTCCATAGATAAAAGCAAACAGAAAAGCCTTTAAAGCATAAAGGAGGGGAGGTTCCATAAATATGGCAAAGACAAGCGCTTTTCAGAAGCTCAACATAAAACGACAAGCAGTTAAAGTATCACAAAACAAAAACTGGGAAAAAATTAATTTACAGTTATGAGTGTCTGGTCAGCTCTTAACTGAACACTCGTTATATGTTTATTATGCTGAACAAACTAGTATTACAAAGATGTATTTCAGACACTCTTTCCAAATTTCAGATGAGAGCAGGGGAGAATGATTTGAGAGACTGTCCTAAAAAGAGGACAATACTTCACTAGAAGGCTGTTTCACTTATTTTAGTCAGAAAACACTGAATAGTATTCTAACAGAACACAATAAGATATACTAAACCTTTCAAAAGACTGTGCTAAAAGTAACATTTTGCATAGACAGCCTGTTCCTTTACCTTACTGACAGCCAGCAGCTTCTGTGTGAGCTGTGTGATGACAGAAGGGATGTAAGGAATTATGGATTCCTGTAGCAGAGAAAAACTCCTCATGATGGCTGCAAATAAATCAAAAGTGTTATCTTCTGGAGACAAACATGCATTTCAGTCATCCATCTTGTGCTTAAATCCTTCACTTTTTACTATTAAGTTGGATCCAAAGGAATTAAGTACAGTAAGAAAGAGCACCTGCTGCAAGCGCTATCAGTCTATGATCATGACAAAGGATGAAGCAGAGCCTCATTACTCCCAAACTCCCATAGACAGAGCACAGAAGATTAAGCAACTGTGCAAAGAGCGTGATTGACCTTGGGCAAGCCTCAAATCTTGGCAGACTATTAGCAATAATAACGCACTCACATCTCCTACTGACACTGCCCAGGGAGCTGTCCTGATACAACGACCATTTCAGGAAGGATCTGTCACAGCTCCATTGCGCCTTCTCTTTGGGACCATCAATTTGGTCAAACAGGACATAAACAGCCTGCTGGATAACTGCATGTACCGCTCCAGCACGTTTGCATAAGCAAGTAGCCTGTAACCCTAAGCCTCTACCTCAAGTTAACAAAGCTACAGAACTCGAAGTGTTTACCTTTCATAATGTATTCATTTTCTGATGAGCCAGGAAGCGTCAGGGCTTTAAAAAGGTTTGTTAATAGCACTTCTATAAATGGTGCCATTTCTGCAGCTGTAATGCTGTGAAGTAAAACACAGCTCTTTAATGATGAAAGGTAGAGACAAACTTCATGCATTTTACAATACTGTAATACTAAGAAACAGAAGATCCCTTACAGATATTTCTTCCCCTTAAATAGACAAAACCTACGTAGCAATGGATTTATTTCCACTTGAAAACTTACAGGGTAGTATTATTTGTTCCCCTCATGGTAAACAGTCTTTCAAGAGCATGCGCTGCATAAGTATGGACCACAATACTTTCTGCCTGAAGATGATTGATTAAAAGAGGAATAGATACCAACAGTTGTTCTTTAGGTACCTACAAAAACACAGCAACATTATACATATGTTACGTAACATACAGATGGCTCAACACTAGAGCACAACCACTCGGCTCATCAGCTACACACTGAACATTAGGCAGAGGAAGAAGTTGTACAAGGCTCTTCCAGTTGCTGAATCACACCTTGACTGTCAAGAGGTACCTGTTGCTGTCACTGCCCCCAAATATCAAGGTTACACTGGATTGTCAGTAGGTGCATATATTCCTCACATACACTTCTTTTCCTGTTTCACTTTGTCTTAATAGGCAATTCAAAAATTTAAAAAAAAAAAAAAAAATCAAGCTTAACAAAAAAATCAGGTATTTCATAGAATATGAACAAAGTTGATCTAAAATTGAGAAATAATACACAATTCATGTTCTTACTGAATCTCACAGATCAGAAAAGGTAACCAGCAGAGTTGCTGTACTTTCTCTAACAACTATGGCAATGACATGAGCAATCAAGTATATTTAGACTAACATTCACTTGAAAGTCTGAGTGTGTCAGAGTACTAAGCATGCTAAGATGTTCAGTGTTTCTGTAGCATATGGGCAGCACACAGACTACATGTTAATTGGATATTTATAACAATATCATTTACTTTAAAAACTAACGATTCAGCATGAAGTGTTATATATGCCTATCAAACACCTGTTAGCATATGGCCAAGTGAGATAAATTAGGCTTGGCAAGTATAAAGTAACAAACTACAATATGCCTTTCCCATAAGAGTAAAAGAAAAACTTACTTGGTTTCTAAAAATCATGATATATTTGATACCATCTGCTTTCAGCACAGGAAATTCATTCACTGCAATAGAAAAATAAGCCATTTTTCTAAATACTTTCCATAGTAATGCAATTACTGAACATACACTATATAGAGAGGTGACATTCAATCATGATTTTTCCCTTCAAATAAAATAGACCATGTTTTTCTGTGCTGCTTAGGTTCTGCACTTCTGCATGAGTCTGTTAGGCAGAGTATCAGCTTTAGGTATAAATCACACCCCAACACCATTAACTGTACAGTCCAACTCTTTCACATTAAACTTTCCCTTCTGGCTCTGATTTTAACAGCCTCCCATTACATATATTCCAAGACAATCCACTACATCACAGATATTGTAAGATAATTGCTGAAGCATAAAATACATGATGTGGCTTTAATCTAGACATCAGTCATCTCGTCAGTATGGGCTGATACAGGCTGTAACCAAGCCTTCAGCATTTTAACTTCTCAGGGTTTCGAATAGCACAGAAATTTGGCGTCAGGTCTCAAATGCAGAAAGAAAACTACTTCGATTAAACAAGTTCAAGCATGTAGCTGATAGCAACCATGTGTGTACGTGCTTTGATCTTGCAGATAGCATGTGGTAATCCACCTTTGTTTAAAAGGTTATTCATTGCCGGCCAAACCAATTTGAATTATTCCCGTGTGCCAGGCGCTACCAGTCTTCTCTCTCAGAGATTATTCTGATACAGGAGTGCTTGAGCCTTAGGGAACAATGGTCACTGTCAAGGCTGTAGATGTTATCACAAAAATGCCGGATAAAATTAACATTAAACTTACCACTAGCAGACTTCAAGTCAGGTTGAATGTGATTTACAAAGAATTCTGTCAGGTTAACAAGTTCATTGGCTTGTGTTATTCCATGCTAGAAAAACAAAACAACAAATCAACTCAGGTTTTAGACACTGACATTCAGATAGCTTTCTTAATCATTTTTATATGTTTTTAATAAAAGAAATCTGAAGTGTGACCTGCCAAATGGTCACACACAGTTGTTGCCTTTGCCCAATCCATCTGAAAAATGGATACCAGCAAATTACCAACTGTGATAGGGTTAGACAATAGACAACTTTAGTCTCATGAACATTAAACTACTACAAATCCAGTTACCTCCATCCTGAAGGAGCATCAAGTGAATCACAGTCCTCATACACTCTCCAATATTCAAATGTGTTTGCACTAGAATGAATAGAATGTAAAAGTACCTTCTGTGTTTGAGCTTTGGATGCCAAAGACGTAACAAGGTAAATAGCTGCATCTTTGTGCTTCCAGTTAACAGATGGATTCTTTGCATATTCTTGCAGCATAGAGTTAACGTATCCAGAAAAAATCCCTGTCACAGGCCCTTCAAAAAATTTGCACAAGCCTCTGACCAGATCACAAGCTGCTCTGCGCCTGGTGTCAATATCTGCAAGAGAACAAAAGGCCCATTGGATATGAGAAAGTATACAGCTTTTCCGATTAACAAACATCATAATATAATATCAATAACACACAGCTTCTTAAGTTCCAGCATCAACTCATGTTAGGTATCGCAATCCCCCACATTAATGCACAGAAAGACATTTATGTCTTTTATTTACTGTCATAATAGGGACTATTTGTGCAACAGAAAGCAGGATGGACACCTACCCACACTTCACACGCACTCACAGGTTTTATTGCCCTCTAAAGGAGGCTGCATCTTGCATCTTTTACCATCTTGACAATCAGGCAGCCAAATGTACTGGCTCTGGTTGGGATGGAGGTAATTTTCTTCACAGCAGCCCATATGGTGTTTTGTAGTGGTGATTAAAACTGTTGGGAACACCCCAGATGCTTTGGCTGTTGCTGAAAGGTGCTCGCACAGTGTCAAGTCTTTCTCTTTTTCCCTGCTCTGCCTTCCCAGCAAGTAAACGGGGGTGAGCAAGTAGCTGGGAGGGTCCGAGCTGACCAAAGGGAGATCCCATGCCATAGAATGTCATGCTTGGCAATAAAAACTGAGGGGAGAGGTTTTCTTGGGATGTAGCCACTGCTCAGGGACAGGCACACTCTATATGTGGGAGGTGGTGAGTCAGTATTTTTTTACCTCCCTTCTCTTTCCTCCTCCTCCTTTCACTTCAAACCAGTTTCACTTCTGTCCACACACCTTCTCACTTTTACCCTTCCTATTTTCAACTCCATCCCATTGCAGGGTGGGGAGCGAGTGAGCTCCTATGTGACACTCAGCTGCACTGAATCAGTACAGGGTTTTTTTTTTTTAAAAAAAAAAAAAAACCCAACAAAAAAACCCCACAATTCCTTATTTAAAGAAAGGAAAAAAATCCCAGCTGCTGGCCTTTAATACAATATAATAACAGAAGGAAAATGAAGTACATCAATTTAAATGCAATAGAGTACATTTCTGCAGTAACCTCTGAAGAACACAAATACTTTTTGCCTCAACTCCCTTAAAAGCAGGTGAAGCTAACAAATAAAAGCTTCACAAATACCTAAAATGCAGCCCAACCTGAATAAGGATGATGATAAATTAGCTTGGAAAAAAGTTCATCAATATCTTCCTCCAATTCTGTCCTCCACTCAAGTGTACAGGAGATTCTTAAATCTATTATGAAGTATCATTAATCTCCAAGCGTCAGTCAGTGAACTGTTAGCACAGAACTGCATACGCAGAATTACCACACAGATCTAGGTTCATTTGTGCTCTGGCCTGGCTGGAGACCTGGCAGCAACAATGAGCAAATCCAGTAGCTCTGTTAGCACAGCCCAGTTTGCGGGATGGTCACTGCACTGGTTTGAACACAGCCCTGGCCTACAGGGGCTGGCTGGCGTCCAGCTGGCTTCAGCTCAGGTGTATACGCAACACCAGCCAGAACTGCAGTTCAAACATGACAGTTTAAACAAAACACAGGCACCATCTCCCCATGTTATTTAAATCTCTACGCGCAGGAACTAAAAACATGAGCGTGGCCACTATTCAGCACTGACCTACAGGCTGTATTTGCTGAAATGAGACTCTCTGCAAAACAGGAGACGTATCAACCCAATTTAGGAAAAAGTCCTATAAAAACATTGTTTAAATAAAAAAGACACCGTGATGGGCACATTGTGACAGTAAATGATCAAAAAGTGGATAAATTCTCTTAAGGGGGTGAACCTTCCCAATTTTAAAAAAAGTTATAAAAGCTTCACTAAATTGCCTTTACAGAGCTATATTTAAAGACCAAGTATTCTTTGTATAAAGCTGTGGATTACCAGATCCTTCCAAATCCCTTCTTATATATTCTTCAGAATTATCTTCAAATGCTTCTTCATCAGCCGCTGGAAATATAAAATACACAGAAGTTTAAATACTGAGGTCTCTCTTTTTATGGTAAAAAGGTGTATTATAATCAACTGGCTACTTTTTCCAAGTACTTTTCTATTACATCAATAGAAATCAGTCAGAACTATCAAGCCAGACTAGCTTGTTTAGCTTGCTGCTGCCCCACATATTAAGTCTTTCAAGCCCATGAGTTGATGTATTCCCTATTACAAAAACAAAAGCAGGGAAAAAAGATAAGATCTGTGTGACACTAAGTGTATTTAAAGAGGCTTCCAGAGTCAGAGAATTAAGAGAGAAGAGCTTATCACTGCAACATCCCTCCACTGCACTTCAAATACTCAGATCAATATGAGCCAGGAAAAAAACTGGAGAAATAGACATTATAATTTAGCAGGCCTGATATCCACACCTATCCAGAATCCTTGAATTATTTTGATACTCAATTTAAGCATGAAATTGGTGGCACAAGACTTAGACTTCCTATACTATTTGAGATCCCAGTAAGACAGAGAAATGATGAGACACACAATTCCATAAATCCCACTGGGAAGCATCTGCTGTAGAGACTTAGTTTTGAATCTAGTAGTAAGGTACCCAAGAGGCCATCCTCAGCTTTCAGTTCTAGAAAGCAACGTATCTTTATTAGTTAGATTTTATTGTATCTTCGAAAACTTAAGTCTCAAAAAGTTACCTCTAAATTCCATATTGGGAACAATAACTTTTTCACAGATGCTTGTCAACGTATTCTGGTCTTCAAACAGATGCTTGTAATGTGGCCTCTCACAAACCGAGGCCAGAAACTGGATTGCATTGCTAACCAGCTAGAACAACAGAAACAGGACACATTCAGCTTTAGCATGACTGACCAATTAACAGTTCATTTTTAGAGTGGACAAGATCAGTTTGTAACAACTCACCAAGTCATATTTCACTTCTGGGCCTGTTGTGACTAACAGATTCCAGATTGCTGTTACAAAACGTGGCAGGTAGGGCTGGAATTCTTCATCGTATTTTTGAGCATACAAAGCAGCATTATCACAAATTTGTGATTTCAAGAGCTCCAGTAACCCAGCTTCCTCTTCATCCTCACATAAAACAGAACAAAAAACTTGAATGTCCAAACTTCACTACTTAATATATTAGCAGTATCAACATGTTTGAAGGAAATATGTTAAATCTTACCATGTTTTAAAGAGGTGAAAGAAATCCCTCTCACATCCCTAGAATTACAGTATTTTGCTGATTTGTACTGGAGCTGCACTGCAAGTTATAAATCTCACTTACATTTACATGAAATTACTATTCATTTTAAATTAATTAGGCCTGATAAAATTTTGACATGAAAGTAAAATTATAGAGTAAGATTAAGAATCTCTATTAATGTAAAAAAAAATGTATAGAGTTGCTTTGGCTCCATCAGGTGGCAAACTATTGTACTGTATCTGGAAGACACTAGCGTGTAAAATGCAGAAAGGATGCACAAAATTAATTTGAGGTTTGATGACCTGGTATCACCTTTTGCCTGCATAACTCCTAATTCTTGTATCAGACAAAGACAGCAAATGCCAAACTAATGTACTTGGGGATGTCAAGCCTTCCATGTTCACCTGTTCCAAGCTCATTAAGGTAACCTGTTTTCTAAGACAGTGCACGTACCAGCTGAAAAGTAAAGAAAATCTGAGCACTGTGACTCTCTAAGATTAGGTTACTTTGGTGGATGTCATCGAGAGAATCTACTCATTGATGAGTAGCTGTAATTTATTTCTGTGCACAGTGGGTCTGCCTGTAACTGAGATACAACTTCAAGAACTGGACCTCAAATTTATTAGGTAACAGGGCAACTTCTCTTAAACCCCATATCCTTGTAGTCAATCTATTCCTTTGTTCACCAAACAAAGAGAACATTGCATTGATCAGACTTAGACCTGAGTATTCAGACAATCCTCTCCCCTACCCAGAGGCAAAGCCAAGAGGTTTATGCAATACTTACATCAGTCTGCAAAAGTTTATTATCTAAAGTTAAAAGACTATGAAAATTTGTCATCCACGTTTCCATGTTATCTTCAAAAAACTCGGGCAGATCCTGTGAAGGAAAAGCATAAATCTACATTCTAATTTCCAACTGCATTACTTAACCTAACATTCTAAATAATATCGTGAGTATGAACTCAGGCATTTGACTAGTCTCTCATAGCTCACACCCGGAGAGCAGCCCATACAGCGTCTCCTTGCTGTGACCAGAGCTCAGACTCTCTTGAACTTTTGTTTAGATAGGGCCATGGTAATGTGTGAATTAACCCCATCCTCACTGTGCCTTTACTCCAGTGCTGACGCAGACTGTCAACTTTTACTTTTGCAATAAAGTATGGCCTTAAAGGCTGCCTCAAATGCATCCTATAAATGGTAAGACCACAGCAGAACTATCAGAAGAATAAGGAGAATCACCTGAAAATTTAAACTGTAGAACAGCTTTGCAATTAGAATGAGAGAAGAAAAGAGAACCTTCAAAGCACTAGCGTCATTTGCATGTGTGCTGCAAAGTTCAATAGTTGCCTAGAAAAAAACACAAGATTTAGTCAAGTAACACACAGAAACAATGTTGACAAGAAATATTGAAAAGCATCATGTAATTTTTTTTTTAAACCAGAAAATACAGTTCCTCTCCCACCCCTTACTGATCCTGTCGGGTCTCATCCCATGTTTGAGCCTCATCAACAGTTTCAGAGCCACTATTCCTAAGTGTACACTTCACGAGCATTCACAACAAGCAATTCAGAAGGTTAAACTGGTGTTAGAAATTATTCAACAAGAAATACCTTAAAGAGATTTGTCAAGGGCGGCGCAAAGGCATCAAGGACATGTTTGATTTCCGTCCATAATTCATTTGACTTAAATTCATGGCGGTACCTGACAAGTGAAAGACAAATAGACAAGGAATAGAATGCAGTCTTTACATTCATTACCAAATTAACTTGCATGCAATTAATTTTTTGTGCTGAACCTTGAAACAAATGCCATCAAGTGAAAGAGAAGCAGATAACATAGTTCAAGTACATGCAAGGTGCACAATTTTACAACTTAAAGTCTTATTAAGACGTTAATCAGCACAAGTAGAAGCCACAGCTCTAGACTGTGTAAATCCACAAAATCAAGTCTAACGGTAAAAACTTGAGAGTCAAAGAGAAATGTTACAACTCCTTTATTTCCAATACCTTTTAAATAAAGAGTGAGCAGTGCGAAGGACCCCATTAATGACGTGGAAATCTCCACTTTGGAAGCGATTCACCATTTCTGTCAGCAAGTCTGGCCATTTCTGAGGAAAGTCTTCCCGACCAATAATACTAATGGCATCACTTAACTGGAAAGGAAACAAAACCATTACATGATGTAGCAGCAGGTTCCTCATTACAAACAAAATGCAGCAGTCACGTCAGAGCTGCAGATATGTACGAAAATGCTTGTTATTCTTGACAGATTAAAAAAACATTGGGTTAAATATCTACTCCTTTTCACAACAGATAAATTAATCCCACAGTCTCACTTTCTAGAATTACTATATTTAACAACTAGTGATAGAACTTAGCTGAGATTATACAGTAACTGCCTGTTTTAAAATAAAAAAGTAGACAGAAGCAACTACAATATACTCCAAGTTATTTGCATGGGGATGACCTAATTGGTAAGGGAACTGAGCTCTGTCAACAACCAGAGCCTCTAGACACACTTAAAATACTCCAAAAGTCTCATGGACAGCACCAGGAATTGACACATTACCTGCTTCTGAATTTGTTCTGGGCTGCTAAGCATCAAGGGCACGATGTTGGCTTTAATGGCTATCCTGTCTGACTCACAGATTTTGTTCGGTTCATCTTCAACCTGCAATTAAAACAATAATTAAATCACAGGCATATCAGTATATTCTAGGCAACACGCAAACACCGGCACTTCAGAAACCAATTGTTTATACCAGATAGCACAACTGCTTTTCTCCTCAATTCCCTTTCACCATCTTCACATAAACTTAAAAAAGGCAGCAATTTCAAAATTTCAAGTTATGCCTCACTATAAACAAGCGACTATAAAAATAAGACACAGAGAATTTGCTTTTCCTCTTCTATCACACTGCATTGGATCAGAAGAATGTACAGAATCATTATATATACCTTAAAAACCACAAAAGGAAGATGATCTTTAAAACCTGAGCTTTGCGAGTTTATTTAAGAACAGCAGCAATAACTGTATCAGGCAAGCTCCAGGCAGGGAGGCAGGACTCACTGCTGTGTCTTCAGAGAGATGAAGACAGAGGTGGTGGAGAGATCAGGAGCAGTCAATCCTACTATGGAGTTATTAACAAAGATTTTCTCAAAAAGAGATCAGACCTTTTTACAGGAGAGGCAGCACATAGGGGGGTATTCAGTAGATACTTTAAAAATAAATATTAAAAACTCTTCCCTGATTCCAGAATCACCCCTTACAGCTGGCTCTACCAAATCAAAGTCTTTGAGCAGGCAAAACCCTTTTCCTTCCACTGAGCTTTGTATCAGTCCAATCCCAAGGCTGCTAAATTAAACCATTTAATCTAGGTAAGGTAGCCTAGGGCTGTGCTTTATGTCTGTACAGCTGGCTCTTGAAGTGAAAGCTTCCATTTTAGACAGAACAATGTGCTTGAAGCCACACAGCAATCGTTAACAATCCTCTGGATGCGCTCACCGCACAGCGTCTCCACCAAAATCCATCAGCAATCTACAAATAGGAAGCCACTCAGATGTTTCCCAAAACAGAACATTATTTCCACTTACAACATACTACAGATAAAACTGCAGTTCAGGAGAAATGATTGAGGATTCAGTACCACAGAAACAAAGTTCTGGAAATTTCATGCCAGATTGAATGCATTGATCTTATCAAACATAAGCTGATCTAGGATTGCTGTAGCTTCTTATTATTAGGGTGGAGAGCGGGAGAGAAATCACACGCATTTTGTAAACAGGCAGAAGTTAAGACATAATGATGAAACGCTGACCAGTGTCCCTGCTGTAAAGCAACACAATGTTGTTATTTTTCAGATACAAGCACAAGGGAGAAACAGTATCAATTAAACCCTCCCATGCTGAAGAAAGGGAGCTCTCAAATCTAAAACTTTTTACCATACATTAAACTTCACCAACGGTGAAAGCTCTGAATCAAAAATGTTTCTGACTTCTTCAAATTAAAACATAAAAATGGGATCAACTGGCAACACTACAAACTGTCAAGGGCACCAAAATAAACCACCACACGCTATTCCACGCTCCAGAAGCATTTAGATGAAAGGGAAGCTGCTGTCATCACTGTCACTGCAGTGCTGGCCTTAAGTGTTCACTGACAACAGACACAGGCCAAACTGGCCAGTGTGCACAGACACTTGGAATTCATTTTAGTTTGAATAATATTACTGTCAGTTAAATGACGTTTAAATAGTGCACTTCTGCAAAATATGTATATAATATTAGAAAAAATTATCTGCTCCTCATTCTTCACCCAGCTCTAGCTCTTTTGAATAGAATGGGCTCCAGTGGTCCAGGCTTTTAGTGCCTCCCCAGTAAAATACACCTCCTGTTTGTTCTCTGAACACTCTGCTTTCTCTCACAGAATACAGACACACACACGTTTTTCAAGGGGACAGCAGGATATCTTATGGTACAGTAGACAACCTAATTATACTTTAAAAGGATTATTACACCTCAGCATAACCACTCTCTAAGATACCTACAATTCTCCAGTTCCTTTTAATGTAATTCTTGAACGTTACAGATGCACAAACTTTGATGACATTTTCCTGTGATTTCTCCAGCAGCGTTAAGAGCAACAAGGGATAATTCTGGCTTCCTTCAACTGACTCAAGAAACTTTTCCGCTGTAAGAGAATATATGAAGGTTAACAAGAGTTGAACTGATTTTTTTAATCACTTTCACAAAAGCAGAAACACAGAACGAGCCTGACAAAAGGTACTGCAGTTTCTTTACTCCTAAGCTTTTTAACACTTCTGCTATTAACAAAAGCTCTCAATTCAAAGCAGGATGTGGAAATGCTGCCTCCTCACTGTTTGTCCAATCCTGGTTTATTGTGAGCAGCAGCACTGTTTTAAATAGCAAGACCAAAAAAAAACCAAAAACCAGAAATTCAGGAAAATACAGTTACAAAAAGCAAACAACGTAATTGTATTTTTTTACCTATCCCTCATTAGCTTTAGGGGTGGGTGGGTTGTTGTTGTTTTAAAAGGGTGCTGAGAACTTCTGTGAGGAGGTTGTTGCACAAAAATCCACTGAAATTGGGTAAACACAGAGAGAAGAAAGCAAAGCGCTTTGGTCATTCACAAGAATCACTTACCGGGACGCCTTATAGCAGGGTCTGGATCTAGAGTTTTCTTTAGATATTCAGTCAAAGTCTGTAAATTGGCATCACTCAGCTCCATCTTTGCAGAACCTAAAATCCACAAATAGTTTTGTTATAAATACAGATCAGAACATCTATCCTGTGAGCTACACAAATGTAAGAAGAGATCTGGCAGAATCAGCAGAATGTCAGCTCTTCCTGGCTACACCTCCTAAAGCACAGTCCCATCTTATTATATTGCATCCAAGAAAGCAACAGGTAGTGTGCACCGAACAGAAAACACTCCAGTTCTTCAACTACACGTAACTCTTATCGTCTAGCGTATTGAAACCAAACCTCTAGAAAAGGATCACGCACACAGCAAACTATGAACCAGGTACAGCCAAAACATGATCTCTTGCTCTTTGAGAACAGGAGTTGGCTTTGCTTTTGAGAACTTGTGTCAGTGCAGAAACCTGTTCCTGGTTGAAGAAGCTGAACAGTGCTGCCCTACAGAACTGCAAACAGAACAATTCAAAGCGTGTTCAGTGTGAGGTGTCCCTGTCCAAGGCAGGAGGGTTGGAACCAGATGATCTCCAAGGTCCCTTGCAACCCAAACCTTTCTATGATGCTATTGGACAGTCAAGGCTCATTTCAGAATACTCACTATTAAAGAAGACTCTCAACAGAAAAATATTTTTTTTGTAAAGAAACAAAAGGTTGTGCAGAGCCAGAGGATTTATCCACCCTGTAAAATTAACTTAGATCAGGGTGGGAGACAATTTAAACAGCAATACTTATTCTAGAATAACTGTGCAGTGAGTCCAAGTCAGTCCTCTCTAGTAATCCTCCCACACACGTTCTCATACTTACCACTGTGACATTTTAACTTCACAGCTTTAATTGGAATAATTAAAATTAGAGTAACACTAGACCAGTTGCAAGACAAGCTTTAACAGACGAGCTGTTCAGGATCCATCACCAGCTCTGCCCTTCTTTCTCACCACCAGCCACACTCTTCACTCACAACTGAAGAGGAAGCAGAGATTTCCATTTTCTCTCTGGAGTTGCTAATTAGTAAGGCAGACTGAAAGTTGTCAGTCCCACTTGGGATTTATTTTATGTTGATTATCAGTGCAATAAATATAGTTTCCATTTAAGCACGCTAGCAAGGGAGGGAGTTTTAATGACACAAGTTTTACTTTAACTATGGCATCTATAACGATGTTATAATTTTAATGCAATAGATTAACTGATAGTGGCATTGAAAGAGCGAGCTACAGTATCCTCTTCAATTACATGAATGTTAATAAATAACTGAGATTCCAACGTATTTTGCATAAAGTAAAAATCCACCTGCCCCTATATTTCACCCTCCTTCCCTTCTGGTGTTTATGCATCTATGGTCTCATTCACCAAGGCACATCAACCAACAAAATCCCAAAGAAGGGCAGCGTAAGGAAACCACATCAGTAAGAGGTGCCTAATCTGTTCTACAAAATGGCCTCGTGCATCATTATGTTGATGTTTAAACTAATACTTAAATATTTCATCATTAAATAATGTACATTATCTGCTTCAGGGAACTCTGTAAGGCCAAAATGCAACCCTGCGTAGACAACATTTATGAAGACTTATCTAGACACAAATGGGAAACCAGCTTGAAAGAGAAGAGGACAACTTGTACAAATACTTCATATATACATGTAATAGAGGGGCACATGTGAAAAAACTACCCTCCTTGAACTGTGAGTTTACTTTGAAGGCCAAACGTGAAGATCTGAGTCCATTACTCAGTCCCTCATATAAAAGGATAAGCATTTCCACCTACTACCCTGCTTACTCCTGTTTCCTTCTGACTTCAGCTACAGCAATTTTTCGTCTCCACGGAGCGATGGGACACTTTTTGCTCTGTTGTTGTGCACAACTCCCAGAAGAAAGGCCACAGAAAGACAGAATGTTTTCAGAGCACTTCTCCAGGAGGAAGCACTAGGTGCTTTAGTCAGATCAATGGCAGAGCCCTGCAGGGGGAACTCCCCGACCAGGAGCACTGTCCTCCAAGAACCATCCCCACAACCACCCACACGCCTGAGGGTGCTCACAGCCTGGAATTAGGGGGAAAACCACCTTCCCGTCACCCTGAGAACCTTTCCGGCTCCACTGCCCCGTGGCCTCTTACACCTCCCACCTGCCTTAAGGGCGCTCCCAGTCCCAGTTTTATGGAGAAAGCCACCTTCTCGCCACCTCGAGGCTCTTTACAGCCGCCACCTGCCCTCAGGCCCCGCAGCGCTCACAGCATCCCCGCACCTCAGGGCCTCACGGTCCGGAGTCAGGGGGAGAACCAGCCTCCCGCCGCCGCCAGGCCCTTCACCCACCGCAGCCTCACATCATCCGCCTCGGGGACTCACAGGCCCAATTTTACAAGCAAACCAACTTCCCCCAGCCTGGAGAAGCCTCCCGCCCAGGGCCCCGCAGAGCGCAGGGCGCTGACAGTTCGGATTTAGGGGGAACCCCTCCCCAGGCCCTTCCCAAGCAGCGGCCCTGGCTGGGTGCGGGCCCCACGGCGGCCCGGGCGGCCTCTCCTCGGGCCGGGGCCGCTCCAGGAGCCGCAGGGATCCCCCACGCACACCGCGAGTGGCGGCGGCGGCAGCCAATGCGGAGGCGGCGCCGCCAATGGGGAGGAGCGGGGGGGGTGGGGGGGCGGCCCGGGCAACGCGGCGTGGGGAGCGGCGCCTCCAGCCTCCGGAGCGGCGCCGAGCGGGGAGCGGCCGCGGGCCGAGCGGGACGGGGTGGGAGGCGGGCGGCGCGGGGAGGCCTCACCTGGCGGCCTGACCTGTGGGGTCCCCGCGGGCGGCGCTGCGAGCGCTCGGGCTGCGCTTCACATTCAAACGGCGGCGAGAGGGCGCGGCGCCGCCCGGGCCGCATCACGTGGCGCCGTGACGTCACGCGCACGCGCAGCCAATCCGGGGGCGCGCACGGCCCGACGCCGGCCAATGGCGGCCTCCTCCCACAATGCCGCGCGGCCAGGCGGGAGCGCGCCCTGCGCCCGCCCCCCCCCCCGCCCTGGGGCGGCCATTGCGGGAATGGAGGGAGAGCCTTAAGTCATTAAAGAGCTCCAGAGAGCAAGGAAAGTAACCCCCTTCACGCTTTAAAACAACCCCAAGTGCCAGCCCAGCCCTCCCCAGCAGCTGTTAATAAGGGTAAGAAAAACCCACCAGCCGACGCTTCTTAAAACTTTATTGATTTACCACTCGATTAAAGCATGGAATAGTATAACAGTTTTGTACAGCGTATTCTCATGTAGAAAACTTTACATATTTTTTTTACTCCCATATATAATTTTGGTTTTCTCTCAAAAATGTACATCCATCGGGCAAGGAATGCTCTTCTTTAAATTATTGATAGTAAATGCACTTAATACGGAGATCTTCAGAGAACCGAGGCATTTTAAATATGCGAAAACATACATTTTACACAAAAAACATTAAAGGCGCTGAACACAGGGAACGGACATGAACGGGAGCTGTGCTTTTGACAGCCAAAGCTTCATTCTACTTCGGACTAAAAGTTAGTACTTTTATTCTCAGCACTGAGCCAAGGGCGAGGGCAGGTGCTGGGGTTAGTGGGCAGTGGGTTTGATTGTTCTGTTCATTTGGAAACTGAAATATGAGACATGGATACAAACTGCTCTAGAAATAACGTTCTCTAGACTGTAAGACAATAGAATCAACATGAAAGGGAGTTTTTAGGGTTTTCCTCAGTAGCATCCTCCCCGCCTACCTCTTTCCTCCAGGGTTCCAAAATCAGAGGCAATAAATATCATGCAGTCTCCCTATTTAGACCATTACAGGTAAATCAGTTTACAGTTTAATTTGTTGCATAACACTACTTTAAAAGTCTAAGAGGTTAGTTCTCGTTACTCCATGTATTGCACAGATGCCTCCATCTCCACCAGCACATTCTGACACAGCCGTTTGCTCAGTCCCAGCTCCTCTCCAGCCTGCGGTAGCAGAGCCAGGACGAGGTCGGAGCCAGCACTGACAGCTACAGGAGTTTTGGCTCAGCAGTTTTAGCTGCATTACGGTGTCTCTAGATTATGATCTTTCTGACTGTATCGGGGACACCAAACGTCGGATGCAAATACAACTGTTGCAGGTAGTATGCTTCACATACTGTTCTTATTGCTTTAACAAGTACTATCAGTCCCAGAAAACTGACATGATTAAGGCTGCCGTAAGGCAACTGCAGTCCGGTCCCCCTTCTCCCTCACCTGGCTAAGAGTCTGGGATGCTTGGATGTCACACACCTAATTGCAGCAGTTTATAAATGGTAGACACTAAAAGCTTTACTTAAATAAAAGAACAGTCTCTGAACTAAAGGCTGACGGAAAGGATTCGGTAAAGGCCCTTATTCTATATGCGGAGAGAATACAAATGTTGCTCACTGCTGTAAAGAAAGCCCACAATGCAATGGTAAAGTAATTTAAGATACGAAAATGAAAAGACTTCTTATAAGACTAGTTGTAGGGCTTTCAGAACTGTAAAACACAAAAGCAGCATGCAAATTGTAAAAGTTTGTGTTTTGACAGGGTATACATTCAATGAGGCAGTGACATATTCAAAACCTGAAAAATAAAGATCCAAATATTTTCTTTAGAACTACCTAGGACTGGAAGAAAAGGAATATCCAATTCTTACAAATTTAAATAGAATTAAAATAAATACTTCATTTTTACTGTAATGAATCTGTACATGATCAGGGAATGAGGAATTAGACTAAATGCAACACAAAAGGACATTTGAAACGCAGCAAGTTAAATATCAGCATTGCTTCATTTTCGGTCTCTTCCTATTGTAGAATATAGCCATGTATTCCCTTCTACTGAACATTAGTGTATAGATTTAATCTAAGGGGCATTTTAGAAGGTTAACAGCCACAACCACCATTTATTTTTCTTTGGTTAAAAATAAAAAGTCAAAATAAGCCCCATGGGTACTACCGACTACAAAACCATTCCCAAACAATACTGATGTGGAACGAGCCAATTTACTGAAGAGCACCATGAGAGCCCTTTGGAAACAGCTCACGCACACCCACACCAAACAAACAGGGAAAAGGAATCCCAGCAGCTTCCAACCTCAACTAAGGGCACCCAACCAGAAAACTCAAGCAAAATACCAGGTTAAACCTGATGAGATTAAACCTTAATACCATTCAAGTAGGTTGTTTGGTTTTTTTCCTTTTAAAACACTGTTATGTTTTAGGTATTTTTAGATAATATAATACATTATATTGGGAAGTGGAACATCTCCCATCCTGCCACATTCTTCCAGTTTAAAGAAGTCTTAAAACTTGAAATTAAAATTATTTCAAAGGACAGAACTCATTCCCGAAGTGCTTCAACTGCAAACTGGTGTTCTGTCACAGAAAACTGCTGAATTTCAAAGCAAGACAGATCTCTAGGACAAAGCCAAGCTGCAGCCCAGTCATGTTTGCTTCACAGATATGTTCAAAGCACAGAAATGTACTGGTAACTCTTAAACAAGTTTATTCATATAATTTAAATTTGTTAGAGTAGTTTTGTGGGAATTAATTGGGTTTTTTTTAAAGATTACAATAGGAACTAATAGTTGAGAACAGAATGATGTGCACAAAAAAAGACAAATCAGAGGCTGCAGATCTGCAGTAAAAAGTGACAGAATCTTATATCTATTAAGGACAGGACTTCTCGCTAAACAGACAATTACTACTAAATACATTGTGCTCAAGAGTAAAAAAAGGTGGATTTATTTGTTCTGAACTTTGTTTTTAACATGAATGTATGTGACCTGCCCATGGAAACATATGAAAGTAAATGGAAAGTTTAACTCTTTTTTTCTTAAATGCCTGAAACTCAAGACTAACAAGCTCGATGAAGCAGATGCTGTTGTGTGCTCCTGATGTAAAACCTTCCATAAAACCAAAAACAAGTCTGAGAAGCTGAAACAGTAAGATAAAAACGAAAAGTTTTAAAACATAACTTCCTAAACAGGAGGAAAATCCTTTCCCGAATATCCTACAGGCTGTTCACTTCAAAAAATCCTGCCTGGCCTTGTCGTGGACACCCAGAGAAGGACCCAGCAGATCTCAGGTGGTGGCAGCCACTGCAGTACAGTTTATTATGAACACGTGCTGACATCACAAGGCTATACAACTATATTCATTCTTTCCATGGGGCGTAATTTCTATTGAGGAATCCAGCTGATTTGTCAGATGTAGCTGGGATGCAAGACTGAACAAGTGATAAAAGACCAGAAGAGACAGACTTGATGATAAGGGTGACCAGCATGGAAACGAAGAGACTTTACATCTACTGTATTAACCCTGTAAGCAATAATTTAAATAAAACTGCTGAGAGTTTTGTAGGATGGATAGAACAGGATTCTTTCCTTCTCCCCAAATGCCACTGTAGTAAGCGTAACTTGCTGCTGTGCTGACACACCAGGGTCCCATTTTTCCCCCCATTCTCTTTAATCTAGCTCTGGGACATAACCTTATGTACAAGCAAAAGTAACCAACCCTTCTTAGGGCTGCCACGAGGGTAAAGTCATCCCCGTTGCCCGTATCTGTTCCTCTGTTACGCAGATTTTGAACACAACACCTATACGCAGGAAGAACTTCCGTAGCACAGCTCGAAGCTCAGGAATCAGGTCAAACTGCATGATTTCACACAAGTATGGATAATACGTTGAGGCATGTGCCCTAAACTATCAAAGAAAAGATTTTAAAAAGAGCAATTATTCTCCATTACTACAGGAAAATGCAGTTTTTCCACATTCACGTCCACATCAAGTAGTCAGAACACAAGTCTCACCCGATCAAAGGCCCCCCCGGACGGCCAAATGGCCATCAACCCAGTGCTTTCTGCAGCAGCCTCAGCCGATGCCTCCAGGAGACCACAGAGAGCATGCGTCTGGCATTACTTCCCTAAGAGAGAGTCAGACTATCCTGTGGCTCAGGGATTTATAGGCTAGAGGTAGCACCAGGGACTACTTGTATAAGCACCACCCTCTGATACGAATTTGTCCGCTGCTGCTCCAGCCTCTTTAAAATATCATCCCTAACACATAACAAAGCCTTCCACGGCTGAAGCAATGCATGAAGTATCTCCATTACATACGAGTTTAGGAGTTTAAGCCACTCCAATGCCTTGCAAGTAAACCTGCCACCCTGCAATATGGATGACAGGGAAGGCTGCATTCAACAGAAGCAGAAATTAATAGATACCCGAATGTGAACAAGACACGACTTCCAGCTGTTCTTACCTTTTCATCACTGATTTTTAGTGTTTTTGTTAAAAGCAACAGCAGGAGATTGGTCCAAGCTTCTCTGTGGCTTTCCGAGTTCACGGTAATAAAATAGGCCAGGGCTTCAGTGCATACGCTGAAGAGATTCACACAAATAATAAAGAAAACCCAAAAGGTTATAACATGCATTGTTTGTCCTCTCACTGTATTTTGTTTTCAAAAGCAAGATGCATTTCCATGGGGAAGTTTTCAATCACATGCAACAACTTTAATTACAAAGACTTGTGTTGGCGATTTTTCTGTTACAGATAACCGAATTAAAATAGTTTTCGTGTTGTCAACAAAGAACCATGGAGCCAAAGGTGGAAGAGCCTGATTTCCCTCGTAAGCACTCAAAGTGTTGTCGCCTTCAACCCGCAAACATCATTCCTGATCCTTACACTGGGGCAGCTCAGGCAAACAGCAACATGAAAGAGCCCTCCCTCCAAATCTAAACTGCTTTAGTAAAGGTTTGCAGAGCTCAGCATCACAGATTAGAGTGGGATTAATAAATATCTGGTCCTTGCTGCAGCCCATCAACACAAGGCACAAACTGTACCACTTACGGTGGCGGTTTGGGGGCACTGTTTTCATTAAAAGGGAATGGAGACTCCTCTTTTACTCACTAAAAAGATTAAGACGTCCAGAGATGCTGATAAATCAGAATGCTCCTGGAATCCGCTGTGTTAATGCCAACAGCAATTTTAGGAGTTCTTTACATTCGATTAGAGATTAGTACTCTGAACTTTTATGTACCAACAACTCACTTCTCAAATAAAAGGTACTCCAATACCTTTTTATATTCATTTAGCATAATTTTCTACATTAACCAAAGTTTCAGGTATGCAGCAGCCTACACTGCACTGTTTAGATTACCTTATTATACCTCCGAATATCGCTCTGTACTCGGACGTAAAACCAATTCATACACAACCACTTTTCTAGAGAAAAGCTCACGTCAGGCAAGAGAGTACTTCATTTATTCCAAGCAGGTTGCTTCCTTATTGCTAAGTTGACTTTTAATAGAGCAGTCAGATCTCTATCAGTATCTGCGCCGTCACATTGTTCACCCACTCTGCTCAGCAACTTCACAGGCTACGTGCACGCACCACACAGGCAGCAAACGGAATGCACCAGAACAAAGCTGATGTTCTTACCTAAGCAATCGTTGTTGGATGGCGTCCCACGAGTCCCGGCGGTTTTCATCCACATACATTCGAAAGAGTATTCTCAGGCAACAAGCCAAGCTGCTAGTCTCTTGTTTTAAGAGATTGGGTTTTGATTTACCCTTGAACCCTGAAAAAATCAGTTACACACAAGCTGAGAGGAAACATTCACATCTGTAGTTCTAGGCAAGGTAAAGTTTATCAACGATATGTCCACTAGTGAACAGTAATGATTTCTTGTCCAGATGGTATTTCTTCCTATGTGACTCTGTTTGAGACCTTATCTATTCCATAAAGATACTTAACAGTAGTACCAATTGTGTAGCTCTACTTCAATCCAAAAGGCAGATAATTTTGCAAACAATTATTCAAGTTACCAGGAAGGAGACAAATAATAAAAGCAGGTAGCACTGTCAGATAAGCTGTAGCGATAACGACAATTGATACTTTGATACCCTGACAGCTAAAGCTAGAGGTGGAGCTTAGTATTTTATCAAAGTAAAAATATCAGTATTTCTCAAACTAAAAATAATAGTCTCACCTGCTCTCCATAGTACAGTTCGCTGTTCATAATTTGAATTAAAGGCTTTTGAAAATGAATGAGACTCTTGCAGGCAATCTAGTAGCTTAAAGAGGTGATGTGATGACATGTATTTATACATTCCTTGGTCTTCCGTGTCAATGTAGATAACTGCATCCAATGCATCTCGCTAAACGTACGGGAAGAAGAGACAGTTAAAGGAGCGTTAACATCACTAACTCCTCATTTGATTTTTAGGTGCAAGCGAAATTAGTGTAATAAAACACAGCAGAGTGGTCCTGTCAAATATCAGAGTTGTACTCTTTTCAGTAGGATATTTTAAAAGAGAGAAGTTATGATCTGTCACATCGGCATATTACTGATAATAAAAATATTGTTGATATAGTAATGCAACAGGCAGACTGCCAGGAAACACTGCAGACAGTAAAATAAAAATCACAGCTTAAGATCAATGACACATTCAGGGCAGTGTTGAGAGCTAGAAAAAGCAAGAGCATGTATTTTGTAAACACTTCAGAGCACTGGACACCCTTTGAACTTTACTGCCACAACAAGGTTATTGATAAGCCTGATGGTACCTGAGCTGCAGCCATATGCTCAGCATCTTCCTTCTTGCTCGTTGCTGGGTAGAACACGATATTATCAATGGTCTGTATCAATTCCAGCTGTACCACACACTTTATGAGGAGGCCAGCAAAGAGTTTCTGGTCTAATGAAATGGAGTAACACAAGTTACTTACGACAACTACATTACCATTAGCATTTTGATATTTCACAATGCTGTGAATAATCTTATCATCAGTGCAAGGCGTAAACACGAGTTCTAAAGACATATCCTGAGTTTAAGCGCCCAAAATCTCTCTCTACAGAACTATATAAGTGGACTAAGAACGGCTTTTAATAAAACTGCACATTTTTCTTACTTGCATAAGGGCCACCCTTCCAGCTCTCATCTGTTGGATTTGAAAACTGACTTTGTCCTCTCTCTGAAGCATTTTTATCCATGCTGCTCAACGACTGGCGATCTAGGTCTAAATCCTGGAAGAGAACGCAGAACAACTGTAGGAATTCAAAACGCTATCTACCGATCAGCTATCGGTTTTCAGATGACTTCACTAACCTCAGATTCAGAGGCTTCCTGCAGCCATTCCTAATATCTTATTTCACAATGACACCAAACACAAGCTAATATCAATTTGAGTATTGGTTGTCAAGCGCATTTACTACAATGAAATGTTTGAAAAGCAAAGCTAACACAACCCCCTGCAAGTGAGTTTATTACACTGAATTAACTCTTACCAAGTGTTTTTCAGATGAATCTTCCTCCATCCCTGCAGGCCTCCACGTCAGCAAGCTTCACAAATGAAAAAAACAAACTGAAAAATGTGAACATTGTTGCTCTGGAATCAGGTATTAGCACAAGAATTGAATTTATGAACTTACACATGAGGAATAGTAGTTTTGAAGATTTCTAGCATACAATTGCACGTCTGGCCCCAGACTTCAGGGCTGAATTTCTGTCCATTTAGTATTACCAGGTTTTCTAGGCAGTTTGTACCTGATCGAGCTAACTGCTCGTTATCTGTGAAAGAAATGTTCCATATTTATCAACTTCTACAGCATCGATGGAAAATTAGGCAGTCTCTATCACTGCTCCATTAAACGCTTTCACCAATATTATGAAATGCAGAGTATCACAGCTACATATAAAGTATATTACAATAATATTAAGTTCAGGAACCTACTGAATAAAGAAAAGCGTTCATAAACAGACTTCAAGAGTTCGAAATCCCAAAACAGGAAAGACCAAGGACAAGAGAGAAGCAGAAAGGAAGCGCACAAAGGCACCATTTAGAAGCTTATGGTCTCTTGCAAGGTAGACCCCACATTCCATGCTAGCAAAATGCAGGATTTCATGTATAACATTTGGAGCCCAAAAGAAAACACATTCTTTAGAAAGTCTCATTTAAAATATTAGATGGCTGAGAGAATAAAGGAGAAAAAATCAGAACATACTCATGTATAAATATATGTGTAAATACATGAGGTATTTTATCCAAGCAGCCAAATGGAGAAAGGTTGTTGGCAGAAGATGAACACAACCCCTTAAAAGCTTCTGCTCTGTCCCAAGAGCACCGTGAACACATTAACAGGAGGGCTGCCAAACTGATTACGTAGAACGATGACTGAATATTTAAGATACTTCATCCATCTACTACATAATATATTGTCCTAATGGTACTTCTTATTCTTCCAAAATTCAGTTAACTTTCCCCTTCTTAAGTAATAACCATTTAAATACATGAATCAGAAGATACAAGTAAATAAGGTACCTTGTTTTACACACCAGTGTAACTGTGCAAGTATGTCAGGAAGAAGGATCTCATTTAAAGATTCATAAAACTGTGTAAACACATCACAGATGGCATAAAGAGCATGGTTGCATGTAGTAGTCATCCATTCAGATTTCTAGGGGGAAAAAGAAGAGAAGTCTCTGGTTTTATATGGGTTCTTCTATGATGCTGGCACTTAGCTCACGCACGGCTGGTCAAAGGATACGGTCTCCGAGGAGAGGAGCAGAATTCAGATAAAACTAAAAAGCCTCAGACTACTGCAGATGCCTTGTCAGGAGCATTTGGAGGCCACATGAATAATGTTCAGAAAACTACACATTTTCACAAAGTGTGAACATTCTCCTTAAAAACATTCAGACTAACAGGCCACTGGATACCAAGACACATTTCATACACCCCACAGAATACAGTGTTCTGTATGAGGTTTGGGGCAGCATGGGGTGGAAATACTCTGATGAGACGAGCAATAAACTGCTGCCTTGATTGTTTGAATTCTTAAAAAAACAACTTTAACATCTGCATGCCTTTATTTGGGTTGTTTTTACCTCTGTTTGTTGTTCGGGGAGTTTCATATTATCAAAAATACGAAAAACGATTCTGAACAGATCTTGCCACCAGTGCTTTTCAAAGGTGTGGCCATAACTCTTCATTATTTCAAACATCACTGTTAAGCCTCTATAAACAAACATAAACAAAGCAAAAGATATTAAAATGCATACCTGTGATCTCTTCAGTAACTGAATTAAAAAGAAAGAAAAGCTTTATTACCTTGTTCGAACATCGAGTTTGCAGCGATTGATGATACAAGAAAGTTCAAATAAAATGGGAAACCACCCTCTGACCCATACTCTGTCACCGGGAGCAACATTCATGTCATCACTTGTGTATTCCCTTAATACCTTGGAGATGGGCAGGAAAAAAAGAGATTCATCAAAATACTGAAAAAAAAAAAAAATATGGAAAATAAACACTTAAATCCATTTTACTTGAGTCCTGCTAAAGGCTTTACAAGTTGCTTCCTGAAGTCCAAACTTCTGAAAATGTAACAGTAACAGGCAACAATGATATAAATACAAGTAATAAGGAATTCTAAGTTTGGTATAAACCAGTTGGACACTTCTAGCATACTGAACACAGCAAGCACACCTCAACGTGTAACTGCAATCTAACTCCAGGCTCTTTTCAGCAAAGTGATTATTATATTAAGTATTCGCACAACAGATTGATGTAGAAAAACACGCATGTTTGTAACAGATTTAACTAGATGTAATTAGGGTGACTGAACGAGAATTACTGCTTTCCAGGTCATCTAACACTGTAAATGAAGGACTATTTCAGTTATTTCCAACTGTAAGAATTAGTTTTTTTAATCAGCCCTAGTTTACTGCTTACATAATACCAAAATGACACCCAATTCTGAACAAGCGCTTAATACAAACATTTGCTGCTGCAAGACTGAAGTTTGAAGGCGATAGCTCTTCCTTTCTTACAAGCTTAACCTCGGTTTAACAGCAGAAGGTAGGTAATGTAAGAATACACAAGAGTACAGATTAAAAGAAAATACCTGTGGTCTTTCCGAAACATATTTTGCACAATACCGAATGAGTCTAATAGCTTCCATGCTGGTGTCCGGAAATGCAACATTACAGGCAAACTCAGACAGACATTTTACTGCATCCTGAAATGAGTCAATTGCTGCTGGAAAGTGCTGTTGAAAAATATTTGCTGTGAAGAACAAATACACTTTTTAAAATTTACTGATATTGAAATCCATAGATAAACTGGCATTGATCTACAGCTGTCAGGCACAGCGTGCCCCTTCTGAACGGACACGCGAAAGGATCAGACCTTTAGATTAAACACGGTTCTCTGTCTTCCCTTGTGTTCTTCCCCATCCCACCCCACGCCCCAAATTCATCAGCATCGTATTTTCACTGGTTTGGCAATTACCAGTTTTATAATCTAGGGTTAATTCTCATGGCTTCTTCTACAGTTCAGTTTCCTCCCACACCATCTGTAACCCAAAGCTCTTAAAATACTTCGAGAGATAATAGGAATTAAGCTTATTTACATGGAAATACAAACATCTTATTCAGATGGGCCTTTTAAACCAGAATGCCAGCAGCTGCATTCATTTGGGTGCGAGTATCTGTCAAGCAGTACTTACTAACTATGTGTGCTGTAGTCTGAAAGGCCAGCTCCACGATATTGCCATCGTGGTCAGATGCTGCTTGATGAAAGACTGCAAAGATATTCTTCCAGCCTGAACGAATATTACCAGCTTGAGAGTTCACCATCTGAGCAATACAGCGTATCACCATGTCCCGAATAGTTGGAGATCTTAAAAAAAATTAAAAAAGGAAATGAAGACTTTCACAATTTTACCCTGGCACAAAGTAGCCAGGCCACTTCCACGTGCCCGACAACCTAACCAACACCGAGTAACATCTTTAAGTAGGACTAAAGCAAGCTAACACAGAAATTGCAGCGCATCACACCTGTTTTTCTTCATAATATGCTCAAAGGGCCTTAGGAAGTCTTTCTGGAAGCGGAAGTTGGCCAGCTCTCCCTTCTCAAGGAACTTCATTGACAGCTGCCTTAATGAGTCTACTGCAAAGATGGCAACGTCTTCATTAGGGTTACATCCAACCTAGAAGAAAAGCAGATTTTCAAACACTTACCAGCTAACATATTAGTAATATGAGTAACAAATTCATCATTAAAGTTTCATGACTGTGTAGTAAAAATGACTAGGCACACGCTAGTTTTCAGATATATAGAAGATAGGGGAGTTTCAGAGAGGGCTTGCTCAGTCATTTGATCCAACTAAACAGACCCAATTCGTACACACCTGCAGAAGTAACAGCCAACCAGATGATAATAAAAAAAAAGGTTAAAATACTCCTACCCAAATATGGTCCAGTTTCCTAACTTCCGTTATCCAGAGTAATCTGTATGTATTTTAGAAGAAAACTAACTTGGCATTTGATGAGAAGGGCAAGACAACTGAATAAATAAGATTCACAAACACAATATCATACAACATTTCCATTCTATTTATGCACTTCAGATTTTTAAATAGGTGCCTTCTTTAGGAACCCTTAATGGATTCCTTTTTTAAAAGATATCACAACCTACTCTACTAAGAACATAAAAGGACAAAGCTAATTAAAGTCATCCTGCTATTCATGTATGTTCTGGAATAAGATTTTAAAAAAAATACCTTATTGAAGTGATCTCCAATCACGTGCCAAATCCTTGACCATTGCAGCCTAATGCGATTCATGTTGTAATATGATATCTCCACTATCTTCTGCAGGCTGAACATGCGTGGGTGGTGTGGGGAAGCCAGCTCATCCATGGAAACAGCACACAGCCATCGGACAAAGTCAACTGAATGTGAAAACACTTCTGTAAGTTCAGGATGTTACATTGTGGGAGTTCCTGTAACCCACCAGCTGGTCGGCACACATACCTATTGCATTTCCGTCCAGCCTGGTTGATCCCGTAAATATCCTGTGGAACAAACAAATGAGTTGCAATTTCAGCTGCGCATCCACAGGAATCAATCACGTCTTAGTGCTGCAGGCAAATGTCCCTTTTTCCCTAGGAAGAGATGTTTTCAGTACCTGTCCACTGCTACCACTACACTTTGTGAGCTGGTCTCTCCCACAGACTCCTGAATGCTTGCCATATACCGCTTATCGGCTCCACTTCCAACGAGGTTACCTGCAAGAAAAGCCATTTAGAAACAGTATCTAGCACCATGAAATCTATAAGAAATTATACAAGTAGGCAAAGATTGCTGCTTCCAATTGGCTTGTAATTTACATGGAGCACATGGTGCCTTTGCCAGATCTGTGCCAGATTTTCCCAAAATTAAACAACCAGTGAGAAACGTGGGGTTTTTTCCCTTTAGGGCATTGTGTTTTGAGCATCACGTTTATCAAGTTAAGATGATGTAATGCTTTTAGGAAGACTGGAAATGAGAAAATATTATTTAGAAATATTAACTCCAAGTCAGTACAGCGGTTAACACTGGACACAGTTCTGTTAGGTTCATCATCATCATTGTGTATCCCATCAGCTCTGGAGTATTTTCCAATTAAAACATTCCCTCAGTGGTTTTCTGAACATTAAGGCAACCTGCCTTGTCCATCTAATTTACAACTTCAAATCTGAGGTGTTCCTAGCACAGTGCAGGAACAATAGGAAGTGGAGCAGCAAATTCAACATGCAGAGATAAAATTCCATTGGGAAACAAATTATCAATCATTGAAACACCTATTACCTCCTAAAGATAAATGGCTTACATTTTTACTATTAAAAACAAAACATAAAGAGAAAGAACTGATAATATGGAACAAAACCACGACTTAGTATGGATGGTAAGACAGTTTTGATGATAAAATACTCCAACAAATCAATTTGAAGGGGTTTTGTTAAACAGTTTAATCATTACTCCCCCATAGCTTCCCTTGGAAGCAAGTACAAATATTTTTATATCTCCTAACCCTGCCTTTCTTAGCCATTGTACTTCACTTAAACATGCATCTTTGCAAAGTTCCAGATTATTAATCTTACCTAAACCTAGGCCCATGAACTCTTCCCCTCCAGATGTGTAACCTTTAATGCTTCCTTCCCGTTCACGTCCAGAACCAGATAAATACCGAGTTTTCACTCCAGTTCCTATAAGCTGTGCTAGTTCCAGTTGGCTAATACATTTCAGGATCTAAACCCAAAAATAAGCATAACACATAAAAACACGAACAAAATAACACACTTGCATCTACATTTTAGACACGGTTCTAACACACATTGGGAGCTAAATGCAATCACTTAAGACTGAAAGGAGTAGAACAAGAATAAAGTCCTGCAAGTTTTGGAAGAAGAATGCAATTGCATTATTTAAACTAATCAAGTTGTTACCTCATGCCAGGAGTTCCCAAGATAGTTGCCATCTGTGTGAGCGACTGTAATAAGTGTCTTAATGGTATCTATGTTCTTCTGTTTCATTTCTGTAATACTGGAACTGGCAGTCAACAAGGAAAACCGAGCAAGGGCCTGTACATAAGCATCTCGTTCAAGCTACAAGACAGAGAAACAAGCACTGCAATCACGTCCCTGAAGAGGTAGAGAAAACCACTTGTCCAGCACAGCTACACCATTTCCCTTCTATGTATAGCTGGCAATTACATTACAGCACTTTCCAGATACTTGAGAGTAGGAAGTAAGTTAGCAAACACTCCTAACAGAAGCCTCTGCAATAAAGTGAATGCAGAGTTGAAGAAACACTTGAGGACATCAAAACCTTGAAACAAGATTGTAATGTTTTATTTTAACCATTTCAAAAAATTAGATGAGATTCTTCATTTTCTACATACGAGTTCGCAATTCTTCCTCTCCCTCCCAGAGCCTGCACTCCCCTTTAGCAAGCCCCATGTTAAGTCTTATACAAACCTGCATTCCAAAGATACAAGCTATCCTGATAGCACATCGTATTCCTTCCAAACAAAGGGATGCAACTTCCGTGTCATCACAGTTCTGCAAGCCAACACTGTAAGCTGCCAGCAGTGGAGTCCATACAAGCTGAAGGAAGGAGGAAATTCAGTTCAGAAATATACTACAATTCTAGCCCAAACTACTAGGTAACTGAAACCCAAAATACCCAAGGAGAGTCCACCTGCCGCATTACCTAATTCTTCAGAGTGATTTTGCAATTTTTTCACATGCTTAGAACTCTTAGCAACGAGGATATAAGGAGAACTTCACACTCACTTTAAACATGGGTCTGACATGATCCAGATGAGTGGCACTAGTAAAAGGAGCCTTTGCATGGCTTACAGCCTCCATGAGGGCTTTAGCTGTTTTTGCCATCTGTTCCATCTCCAAGTTGTACAACAACCTCCGCTGCTTCTCATTAGCTACACCTAAAGGGAACATCACACAGTTGCACCAGTTTCCTTTTTTATAAGAACACATTCCATGCCTTTCTGTTGAGCATCACAAAACAACAAATAGAAGTACTGCAAATGAAATCTAAAGATAAAAATCTTCCAGAGTGTTAGAATTCATGAAGCTGTCACAGGTTGCAAGCAAGGGACTCTGGCACCCCAACTGAAGACTGTATTCTATACAAAATAACCAGTCCAGCCTTTGATTATGCACCACATGTTATGACCTAATCCCTGGAAATCAGAGGTACACCTGATCAAGTCACTCTGCCTGTAAAAATGGATGGAAAAACCTTCATCTTCTTAGGCTGATGTCATCAAACCAAAAGTAGCCCTCATCAGCTTGATAAATAGTGTACACCACACGCAGAAGTCCTCGTTTGGTCTCAATAAGAACAGGTGACTAAAGTCACACTCTCTGATCTCTCCCTTTTTCAAACATTATCACAAAGACTGTGGCACTTCCCAGCCTCTGAGCCATGGTGCTGACAGACAAGTAAAAAAAAAAAAAAAAAATCAACCCTTAAACAAAATCCCACCTGTTGTGCAGCACAAAAAAAACCCAAAAAGTGAACTTACAAAGTAAGTGCCACCTTCAGTTACTCTACCATTTGCCCCTCACATTTCCATTTTAAAAAACCAATCAAATCTAGTTTCTAGTGCCTCACTGCCACGGTGCCAGGTATCCTTACACAGCTATGCTTCCATCACAGAAGTAGCAGTATTCAGTAATAACTAAGCCACTTTCATTCCAAATATCTATATATTAGCTGTCCTAAGTGTAATTTATGTATTGCACAAAGTTTTTTTCTAAGTGGATCCGAATTCCACTATGCCATCCTCAGAGTTACTGTAATAGTTCCAGAGCAGTGTGCCCCCTCCAGTTCCTAGTTCCTTCTTACTTGGTTTGCTACACTTTGTTGTAATTGCATATTCTTTTGTCTCTTTCATTGCAATCTTCTTTCCTTCTATTTCTTCATAGATTGTGGATAAATACTCCACTGGTAGGTCTTTACTGTCATTGATTCCTCGATTCATTTTAATGTATTGCTCCTTTGTCATTTTATTTTTTACCTGTAAAGGAGAATTGAAGTTGGATATCAGATTTTGAACACCAGTTCCAGGGAAATCTGAACTTCTACAAGTTTGAGGGTTTAAGTTCTACCTGTGGACTGTGCAAGTCTGTAGTCAGCATTATAATAGAGTAGGCCAGAACATAGGCAGTGTCAGCACTAGCAAACAGCGTTTGCCTAAAGGAGAAAAAAGCCAAAACAGGTTTTAGAGTCCTAATTCCGCTTCCATTAGCTCCATTTCTATATGCACAAGAAATACCCAGTGTGCTAACACATTTAACTAAAGATCTAACAGAACCTAAAACTAGTCTTCAGAAATGCATGAAGACCCGAGCGTTTTGAACGGCAAATAAAAAGGGAGAAAAATATAAAAGCATCATCTTCACACGCTGAAGACTGGCAATGTCTGGAATTTTCAAGTACATTCCCAAAAGACCACCCAGTACCCTTCTTTGGGTAACCTGACAAAACCTAAAGAACAGGTTATTTTTTCACCCCCAGGGTTTCATAAAGAATTATTCAAACCCAACCCAGGGATACACCAACTAGACTAAGGAACGGGAACCAATTAAGCCTGAAGACGTAGCCAAACTTCAATGCTAGTTTATTGCATTAGGAACAATAGCTACATTACTTACTGATGTCAACTGATATTTATACATTTTGTTCAGTGTGTAATGGGCAAACAACAACATGGGTAACATCTTATTAGCTGTTTATGCCATGTATTCAGCTCCTCACAGAAACCTGCAGAAGCTCCTGACCTGATATGAGTGCGAGTTACACCTTGTCCCTGTGGGCCACAAACACCACTGCCAGTCCCAGGCACTGATCCAATACAAAGGTTTTGAATTACCTTTGGTTACATTCAATATATCGAGCAGCAAACTTTTCCATTAATCTATCGATCTTCTGGGCTTCACCTGGCAGACGAAAACCTTCCAGAAATGTACGCAGAGCAGAGACAAAGTCTTTTCCACAGAAATCAAGCTGGTCTACGTAGGCATACATCACTTCCTTGTTAAACTTGTTGCTTTCCCCAAGAAATTCCCCTGCTTGCGTCTGCAAATCACAAGAGACAGTTATTGCTGTGTAATCCAACTGCCAGCTTTGCAAGAGAATTTATAGAACAGGAATTGCACAGCTGTCAGTTTTGTAAGACTGATACACTTCACTGAGAAGGCAGAGCAACCGTCACGGGGAGACAAGAAACCAGTCATTAGAAAATGCCTGCAGTCTGCACATTTCTGCTTCCCTCCCTCCCCAAGGCCAGAGCTGCATTACTGTAAAGCCAAGGAAAGCTGAATTGTGCCCAGTTCCACATGCAGCGGTGAAAGTTCTGCCACTGTGCTACACAATATTCCTTTGCTGGTAAGATACTGTGAATGCAGATAAAACCATGCTCCATTTACCGGGAATCCCTTCAGCACTTCATCATAAACACAGCTACTTTACTGAAAAGTCTGGGAGAGCAAGTTCATAGAAACTAGCATCGGTATTAAGAACCTTAATTAGAACCCTTACACTATCAGTTATCTAGCAACGAAATACAAACTAAAGAGCACAGACAGCAGAAGACAGGGGAGAAGACGACAGAGGCAAGAGTATTGATGATCTCATGTTGCATGTAGCCTTACAGAACAGAGACGCTCCTCTTGGTGCAAAAACTGTGCAATGTCCTCTGCTGTAGTGCCAAGCATTCCCTGCTCCTGGAGGTACTGTATTCCTCTCTTTGGTTTCTTGTTAAACCTATTCAAACAAAAACATGGGAAAACTTAGACATACACTGGAAAATATCACAACCTACAAAATTTTAGTTTTACTGAGCCCTTATAAAACAAAGATTCTGTGTTGCAGCTCTGTCTTTTTTTTCCCAAATAGAAAAAAAGTTGAGGACTGTACAAGAAATCTATTAACTATATCACCCCTTAGGCTATATCCAACAAGGTCTGCTCAGTTGCTGATGAGCTTAGAATTCACTTGAAAGCGGATCCTTTCACAACACAAAAATTAGGGAGTTTCTATGAAACATTAAAATGTTGCTGTTAAAGACCTTTTTTATAGCATTTACAGTCATAAAGATCTTAAAATTAATAAAAAGAAGTAAAGCCTAGCTGAACAATGATTTAATTCTCCAAAGTCTGTTTCAATAAAAGATAACTAGTGGTCTAGTGGCCTCCAGTATTAAGATCAATTTCTAAGTGCCCCTGCAGGTTTGACTGCAAGACTATAAGAAACAATATGGTTGTACACGTAGTTTTTTAAGTAGCGAACTTTTATTTTCGCGTCGTGTTGAACTTACAGTTCTATCCCATGTTCAATTATTTCCTTTTGTTGCTTGATAACTTCAAATTGTTCGGGATCATCTGGTATAGCAGTCTGGGTACCAACACTTCCAACCCCTGATGAAACAGTGGAATCCAAGGAACTGACACTACTCCGTCTCCCTCCACTCTCGAGGCATTTACCTTCAGCCATTTCCTGTTCAGATGGTTTATACGAACCTATTTATAAACAGGGCGAGACTTAAGTTATTCTGTTCAGTCAAAAGGTTTTAGTTATAAAATTTTTAGTAGCAATTTATGAGTCGATATTCTTATTTTACCTCACACACCTTTTGGTAGTCTAGTCTACACGATGATGTGGTACTGATGCAGTTCTTAAAATAATCCAAGAAAATCAGAGGAGCAGCAGCAGCTATGGAGAAGTTACTGTACTTCAACTTAGTAAATGTCAGATTTGCTGCATGTCTTATTCTATATAAGCCAATTTGTATATTGTAGACAACGGCCTGGCTAATGCTTTTAAAGAGAAGCTGGTTATTTGAACCAGACATTTGGAGAGTCGGTTAATCCAACAGCATTAGCATTTGTATGTAAAATATTTCATTTGTACAAGCGAGTAGTTATGTAAAAACTCAGGGCCCACACTTCTGAATAGCTCCTAAGTACTGAATAAATGCAACAACAAACTTATTAAACAAATCAGTCTCTCCATAAGGAAGCAATCTTACCCAAGCTAGCCTGATGATTGGGGTTCACATAAAGGTCTTTGCTCCATTCTACCATACATTTTAAAATTGAAACCAAACATTCAAGTCCTTTTTTCCTCAGGCTTAGCTCCTAGGGAAAAAAAAACCAAAAAACAAACACCAAATCCCCAAAGCAATATATGTTTATCCACACATTTTTAGAAGGTACTACATCCCACCACTGAAATCTCAGAAAGCTCATCAGTTAGGTGGAAAACTATTGGTTTTGCAAAGTTTCTGCCCCTTCGTTATTTAGGTTTGAATGAGGCAGAGGAAGGCTCTCTCCCATGGCAGCCCAACAGAAGAGCCCAGAACAAGCCTAGCGTCACAGTGCAAATATGCAATAAAATCACCATGTAAATAATTTGGACTGATTCAGCAGTCAGCTAATTAACTGACTAATAAAAAGTAAGTAACATCAGTAGGTTACAGACATGAACCACTGGAACCATCAGTAACAACACAGAGACAATACCATTTATGAAAAAATAAGAGCATCACTTATTGAAAAATAGCATCTTATCTTGAAAGCTGGTTTTCTTACCTGTAAAGGCGTCATTCCCAGCTCATGCCCACTTCGTCCCTGTGCAATTTTGGACAAATCATTTACAAGGCGCTCAAATATATTAGCGGCGTTTAAATCACAGTCATAGTTAACATAAATATCCACTACACACTGGGCATCTTGGAAAAAAAAGATAGTGCAAGTGTTAGGATTCATTTTAACAGCTTTTTTAAAAGCAATCAGGCAGCTGGAGCAAGCGATGGGGATGAATCCAGATACTTAACCCAGACAGTAATGGATCAATTTCAATTTTTCACACTTAAGCACTGTAAGTGGCATATGTTTTGAAAATAATTTTCATCGGCTACCAGAGGAAGGGAGCGCTTTTCACAACAATGGAAATACCTGCACAAATTCTAGTTAAAGTCTGAATCACCATCCATTTGTGTTCAAAGGAGCTTGAAGAAGTCTCTAGAATATTCAGGAAGATCTCTTTGAAGAAAACCTGTAAAATAAATGAGGTAAATGACTTTGTGATCTGAAACTTATTAGAACCATGTCAAAAGCACAAATCTATTCCCACTCAGTAATTTCTCCTTCAAAGTATAGTCTTATGCACATTAGAATTTGAATACAGTAGTAATATACTAGTTTAATAAGGAAACAAAACTAAGACATTAACATCCAAGTTCCAGCTGTCTTTTCATTACTGCATTTGTTTTTTTGAGAACTAGAATATCATACAAACAATAGATAGTGTCTCACCTCAATTTGCATTTTTAAATGGGTCTTAAAATTCGAAAGCAGTGTGAGAAAGATGGCAAGAGAGAGCTCAAATACATCAGGAACAGAAGACACTCCATTTTTAGATAATGCTACACAAAGATATTGCTTGATTGCATTGATGAACATTTCGTGTGTCCTGAAAACCGGACCAGCATTCTGCAGTACTGAGAGAAGCAGCTGGAGAGACACTATCTTAGAACGTAACTCATGGGATCTAGAAAAAAAAAAAAAATCAACATTATTTTATTGTATTTCTGATTACATAGTTGTATCCAACATGAGCACTACAGCACTTCATCCATGTCAAGAAGAAATTACTGATATTTTAATTAATTTCAATGCAGGCAGGCAGGCAGGAGGGGTTAAAATCAGCCTGCAAGCACTGATTTTTGGACATCTACCATCTTAATTTGGAGATTTTCCAGGAGTATCAACAACTTAGCCTAGAGTAACGGATGCAACTCAGTGCTACCAAGAATCATTCCCCCATTCCCTCATCAAAAGCTTCAAAATGCTAGAGTCAAGGCCATTTCAACTGTAAGATTAATAAGCCTGTTACACGAAAAAAACCCAACCCTCAAGTTATTTTTTTTAATAAACTTAAGCAAGTTTCAACCCTATATCCATCAAGCTAACTGAAACATGGGCCTGACAGGTGAATTTTGAATACCTGCTTTACTAGACAGCAGCTACTTAATTGTCTCCAAAAGCTATCTGAAGAGGACAGTGTAATAAATACAGTCTCATTACTTGGGATCGGGTGGTCCATCACCAAGAGGTTTCATGGAGAGCTTGCACAGTGACCTGAACACGAGGAAGGCATCCTTCTGTAGCACATGGGAAAATTTGGCAGCAGCTTGATGTCCAGATACATCTGTTTCCTTGAGAGCAAGAAACACATTAGATACTCAGTGAGATAAAGGATCAGACCAATTAGGAAGATTCCACAGGGAATTAGCAATTAGAATTGCAAATAAAAAAAAGGTAAATTTGGCAAAGTTTAAACTAAACCTAACCAGGAGTACAATTTAGCTGGATCTTTTCACACATGTTGGCTGACTCTTCCCCTCTTGTCCCCACCCAGTATTAAAATACAACTAAATCAGTTTTAGAACAGTTGTTTTCAATAGCTACTTAAACTGCAGTTCCTTCTTCCTTTTCGAACCTATTCAGGACACAAACATTGAAGTTCCTGTCCCTTCCCTCCCCAAAAATCTCACTGTATTACTTGGCACAGTAAAAACGTTTCTCCTTTCCTAAATACACATTAACATCCAATGAAGTTATTTACCAGATTATCAGTAGAGGAAACAGATTGCCCATCATCTGGAATCCCATTTGTTTGTACATTTTCATTACTAGAGCCAGAGAGAGCACTATCTGCAGTCTCTAACACAGGCAGAGCCTTCATTGTTTCTGCTACCTGCTTTTCTTCAGCCACTAAAGGGGGAAAAAGGAAAACTGATTAAAATCCCCCACTGAGCTTTTTTATCCCAGGAATTTGTGAAGCTCTACAATGAAGTGAGACAGAAGCAGCACTGGTTAAACAGAAAGTTTCTCAGCTACCAGCAAAAGAATACTGAGAGACAAGAAAAAACTGTTCTTGCTGCCTCAGTAGGTGTTCTTGACAGGCCAGTTAGCAACAAAAAGTAACTTTCATGCTTTTACAATCATGGGAACAAAAGTTTGGTTATACACATGCATCTATTTTACTTCAGAAGATTCTGCTACCTTTCACAGCAGACTTGACCACATCTTCCAAGATGCCTTTAACCATTTCCTTTCCTCCATCAGTTGTTTCCTCTGATGAAACACACAGAGATAATTTTGTATTTAGTACTGTTGTTTAGATCAGAAAGAGAAACACAGAGGCAGGAGGATTAATAATATTATAGATCTTCTTTATCAGTTCTCCTCTAAAGTAGTTTCCAAGAATTTATATAAAAATACTCATTGATGGTATTTCCATTGTTTAAATAAAATTTACCTTTAATGCAGTGATTTTATCATTTGTGTTTATAAACTGCTGCAAAGTTATGATACACTGAACATCTCAATATCCTAATTGGGATAGAGTATATGCTTACGATAAGGTCTTCATAATACATATTTTTTACCACAGGACTTCAACTACCTCAAAGTGATCCCATCACTTCCCACCTACTGTGATTATTCTCTTCCATTCCTTACCCATGTCAACCTAATCAAGCCAAGTTCCATTACAATTCTAAATACAAACTAGATGTAGTGTTACCAAAATTCTACAGAAAGCACAAGCCTTGCTTCAACAGTTAATGTTGTACATATGAGCTAAGGCAGTCTGCACACTCTGAATAACTACTGAGAAAACCCAAGTATGATTTGAGCCAATAACCCCAATCACTTCTCCCCAAAACAGCCTAAAAGAGCATTTTCCAATAGAAACATTGCAACTGAAAACAGACACAACCTATTCTTGTTTACCCGATGCTGAAAGAGTCAGGTCCTGCTCCAACTTCATGTCTCCATTTTCTGCCCTCTCAGGCTCACCGTTCGTTAATTCCACACTTAAGGGACCGGTGGGTTTGGCTTCCTGAGAGCCGGGCCTGAACGGACCCATCTTTGGAGACTTGGTCACTGCTTGAATTGTAGGAGACTGGGATTTCTGCTGATTTGTTTTTTCTACTTCTTTGGATTCTTGTATCTTGAAAAAAACAACATGAAAAAGTTAATCTAAGTATGCTAAGAGAAGTATGCTATGATGACCAATATCTCTTTGTGAATTCATGTGTTAACAAGAAGCACACACTGAATATGCAATCACTTGGCCAGGCAAATTAAAATGATGCACTTCAAAGCTTATTTTAAAGGCATCCCATCATTTGTTTATATAAAGCCATGCAGCAGAAACTCCTGTGTGAAATCTTATTGCCAGCAATAAGCTTCATATTTTACTTTTTAATCAGTCGGTGGTTTTAACATGTCAAATCTTGCAATGATTTTTCTTTTAAATTACAAATCGATATCCAATTACAATGGCAGACCCATTAAAATAAATAATAAAACAGGTTTCTGTTCATTTGTCAAGCTTAAGTGTTTAAGATGAGCAAAAGCAATAGTTACATACAGCTTGATTTTCCATCCTTGTAAAAATCACATTTAACATCTGCGTAAGGGTGGCTTTGGCAGTCGTCTGATTAATAAGATTCTTGCTGGCCAGATAGATGTTGTAACAGGTCCTGACAGTCTGAAGAATTGTTCCTTCATGAATTTCTATATACGGAGATGTTACCGCAGTGAGGAGAGCCTGAAAAAGTCCGTTACACAGTGAAAAATGAAATTGAAGCAAATAGGCAGTAATATACTTCATGCAGGTCTTGCATAAGAATGTGTCATTTTTAATGAAACACGTATCTGTTTATAAGATGTTATAAAGGAACTCTTAGTTCTCTGGAATGACATATTAAATCAAAGAGACTAACAAAACTTCAACATACCTCTGTTCTCTCCTGAGCTGTTGAAGTGTTTTATCACAACTGGGCACTATGTAGTGCTTCATAGTCAATTTTTTTTTCAGTTACAAAATCAAAGACTGAGAAAGCAAATTAATAGCGCACCAAAATTAATCAAATACCTTAATTATCTGCAGTTGTACTCCTTCATCTGTTTGAGGACCCTGAAAGCAATTGCAAATGGTTTCAACTATTCGGTCAATCAGGCGTTTTCCAGGAGCTCCACTGTCTGGAGCATTGCCAGTGATATGTCCATATGCAATGAGTTTCTAGGTACAAAGAACAGAGGTCAGGGAACCATATACTTTTAACTAAAACACAGTTAAGTACAGCATAAAAAGGGAGTTTTAGACAGTATACCTCACTTAAACTTCTGTGGTAAAACTGGTTAACACCATCAATAGTCTGGCTACAGACTTTCGCACATTTAGACAAGTCAGATTCAGTAAGTGGTAACACAAGCTTTTTCCACCCAGACTATTTCTCCCAATCCATAATCAGACAACGTTTTATTGCCAATCTGGTACCTATTCACAACAGAAAGGCTCTCCCTTTAAGTTCTCTTTGGTTTTGCTGAATCTAAGGAGAAACAAAAAGAGTCCAGAGCCTGACCTTCCAGTACATCAGTACTGCAAACACCACGGTAAATATACCTTTTAGAGCAACAGAGGTGAAACATCTTTACTGAAAAAAGTCAGCCTTCAGGAGATTCAATAAAGGCTTGCTTCACTAGAAAACACCACAGGCTTCCAACTTTGACAAGTCGCACTTTCAGCTAAGACTAATAATAACCCATTTGACATGGTTTATACATCCACGTAGCCACGGTGGGTACCTGCACAGCTGCACATACAGTGAAGAAGAAATGCTGTCCTGCGTAAGATTGCCAACCGCACACAAGATTCATGTATCTGCCTGCTTCCCCATTTCACTCTGCCCCAGTCTAAACAGAACACCTACCTGTAAACAATCCAGTGAAGTACTGACAATGCGTGGAGACTTTGACTGGCAGGCCAGTTCAAATGGAAGGAAATATTTATCTGCTTCAATGAAGTTTGCTTTTGGTGGAGCAGCAGTGCCTTCTCTAGGTCAGACAAGAAGACTTATTAATTTTTATGAAGATGTGTATCACAACAAACTACCCTTCCTCCTTTTCTAAACTTAAAGCTGAACAGTACATAGATAGCAGCACACAATCATAATAAAAACTTCTCTCAAACAGACTTTCTTAAAGCAAGTTAAATTTTCTTTT
Organism: Coccyzus lansbergi; assembly: GCA_033558105.1. Lineage (NCBI taxonomy): Eukaryota > Metazoa > Chordata > Aves > Cuculiformes > Coccyzidae > Coccyzus > Coccyzus lansbergi. The sequence goes on from JAUMJK010001763.1 coordinate 51,973, forward strand.
AAAAAGAAAATCACATAAACAAGACTTCACATTTATTTATGTAGCATTTGATCTTTTTCACATATTCTCCAACTTAACTCTTCCCTTACTACACTCTAACATTGTCTCACTACCTGAAATAGTGGAAGACCCCTACACAGCTTCATAATAAATCTATCAGTTATTCTGAACTAATTGGATAGGGTCCATACAAGGAATACCAAGCAAAGAGAAACACATTTGGGAGTTCATTTTAAATCATAGTGCACTGCTAAAGAAGTGTCTTAAAATTTGGATATAAGTAATATTTACCTCCCTAGATCAAGAATACCAATTTAAGAGCATATGCCATCAAACAGAGGACACCTGCTGCTCTTCATGATTTCCTACTTGGCTATATTAAGCCTAGTAGAAGGAAGTGAAAAACTAGCACCTTTTAGAAGTTTTGCAATTTTTTCACAGTGAAATTCAGAGGCAGTTATGCCTTGAGTACCCATAGCCACAAACATTTTGTACTCAAAACATATGGGCCATAGCATGGTTTTGGGAGAAAATCATGTACCCAGATTGCTATAACATACACACACTCATATTTCCACCACCAAATTATTCTACTTGCTGGTTTCTGGCATAGTTTACAGCAATTGAGAATTTACCTTTGCTTTTCCAGCTCCAACTTTATTTCATCTGGAACAAAGAAAAAAAATCAAATCATTTAACACCCAACAGAAGTTACAATTATCAATATCACAAATAAGGAAAATGTAATAAAATAAAGATGCTTAAACTAGAAGCCTTGCACTTCAGTAACTGCTATTCCTTTCCTGTAGCAGCTCCAGAGATCTCCAACAATTTCATCGTTGATTGGAAGGCACCTCCCAACTTCTACATGAAAGAGTTTATTTTTCCAAACTTTAACAAAAGATACCTTTAGAAATCATGGTTTAGTGTGCAATTTTTATTCAAGAGTGAATCTACATCACAGAGAGCTCAGCTCTGCAGAAGTCTTTAAGTCACTGCATAAACCTGGTTCAATGCTTCTGATCTTCCTGCTAAGGACAATGCTAGTAACCCTGCTTTTGTTACACACCATAAGGGGACACCACAGCTAAACAAACTCCCAAGAGATAAGAAATCTAAAATACATGCTCTTGTTTTGTCAGCACAGCTTTTTCTTTTTCTTAAAAACCCAGATTTTTAGGGAGTTTTTCATAAAAATAGATAGAGAAAAACACTCCTTTCATCCCCATTTCTACTGCACACAGCGGCAAACCCCAAAGACCCTAGCATGGTGTTCTGAGGATTTCTAATGTGTCACCACAACGCACAAAACAGACCAGAGCTGCACTACACCAGACAGAGCAATCACATACTGTGAACAGTGACAAAAAATAGTGAAAATAGCACAGAGTGAGGCTGAAAGCTACGATGATTTAAGACCAGGCAGAATCCTGCCCATCCCACTCTATCTCATACGCCTGCAAATTATCACGCCTACAAAACTTGTTTTGATTGTAAAGAAAAACAGAGTAAAAGTAAAGAAACAGATCATTCACTCAATACTTGTTCTCCACAACTTTAGAGAGGCACTATTGTTTGGTATCAGATGTTCAGGGTTCAGATGATTTCAGTGCTGTCTGTGAACATCAATAATTTCTTCCATCTCAGAGACATCAATACACAAAACATTCTAACAAACAAAGACTGCAACAAATACATATTACAGGTTTTTGCACAGTCCTGTTGTTCAATGAACGTTACATGAATTAATCCTTGCAGAGCATGCCTGGTTTGTAGCCTTACCACCCCTATTTTACTGAGCAAATGGAAACAAAATGCAGAGGAAACCTGTATAACTACATGCTGTGAGTGATAAACTACATGCCAGCTATTCTATCTGCCAATCTCTCATTAATGAAGGCCAACACAGTCAGCAGTCAAGAAAGACACAACACGACATCCATTAGCAATAAATGGTGTGACAAGAATTGACAAACTCTATCCATCCAGTAGTGAACAAAGGAGCAGACAGTAGGGAAACTGAAGAGTCACTGGCTCGCAGAGCATCAAGGCTGCTCAGCAGCCCATCACTCTGGACAAGAGCATCAATGTGAGCAGCCATGCCTGGCACTTCTAAAGGAGAGACAATTCTCACCTGCCAACACTGAGCAAGCCAGCAGCAAGGCAACGGGAGGAGCCAAGCACATCACTCCAGTGCCTGGGATTTCAGAACAAGAACTAACTTTGCAGCTCTGTGAGCCCTGGAATGTCAATCTGTGAGCTCACCCAAGAAAAGGATGATTCTGTAAAATTTAATACCACACAAGAAATTATTTTCATTGCTCGGCTATGTTACTCTCAGCTACAGAAGTGCTCACTTCCACATCTTGGGTGTAACCAAGTAATGTCATTTTTTTCCCAAATCCCTATATCCCTACTGTGATATTTCCTAAGTTGTACTTCAAAACTTCAAAGATTTTAGCTGCACGGAGACATGACCATGTCCATCTCCAGGGATAGTTATATTAGATCTTGCATTGCAAAACTGTGCAAGAATATTAAAGCAACAATTTCATACTCAAATCTAACCAAGCTCCCCATAATTTTATTATACAAAGGCTCTTCTAGATCCATATCAAAACATCTGTACCACAAGAGTATTTAAAGAAATGATGCTTGCAGAAAAGAACAACTGAAAGGACAAAAGACATTACAGGCCTGCCTTTGCTACTGATTGCACCAAAGCAGTTTGGAAATCGCCACATTTGAGGCGCTCATTTGGTGGTCTGACCACCAAAATGAGTGACAAAGAAATCGCTTCCTAACTGAAGTCTGTTGCTGTGAGCAGCTTGCCAAGCCCCAGCCAGGCACAGCACCTTCCAGAAACCTACTGCCACCGTCACCCTCCTCTTCCAGTCCAGGCAGCACGAGGCACAGCTCCATTCCCTTCCACAGCTTCGGAGCACAGACTCAATTTTGGTCAGTGTCTGGTCATCACAGCAACACGTTCCCTTCCCTCAGTGAATTCAGTATCAGAGCTACCCAGCCCAGGGGGTACAGGCACACGTTGCATCTCCTTCAGCCAGAAACATCTTCCTCTCTAGGCGCTACATGTGCTGCCCACTCAGCACAAGCCTCTCAGCATTCCTACCAGGCAACACAACCGGAATAACAAGCAAGGCCTTGCAGCAATTTCTTCCAGGACTTCTGGTCATAATAAAAGCCGGATGGAGCTCATGCTGGGAGTAACTACCATCCCATATTATAATAGACGGATGGTTTAAGTTTGCTCATATCGAAAACTATGTATTAAAATGGAGGAAACTGCTTGCCTGCAATTAGATGTATCCTATATTATCGTAAGTCTTGGTGGAAGCAAACTAGTTGCTGTGCCTGGCGTAGCTGCTGCTCGCACAAGGACACAAGCAATGTCTTTCCACAGCTGGTCAGAACACCAGGCAGTGGTGCCAACACAAACACACGGAGCAGCAGCAACGGCCGCCCTCCCTCTGGCCCCACGAAGCCTGCGGCATTGCCTAACTCCAGGCTGCCTCAAACTTAAACTCAGCACCCCGCGATTATTGATTCCACCAATCTGTAGAAAACCCTTTAGAATAGGCTGCCACACTGAGGCAAGACTCTCCTCTGAGAGCCAAGAAGCTGCTATAACCTAAGAAACACAAACTCATTTCAGACATCGGTCACTTAAACCCAGAGGCTTCCCAAACACTCAGAGCCCTAAGCGAGGGCACGCTTCTAAGAGGTTAGTTTTAGAAAAACTCATTAACAAGGTAACTAAATAAGTTCCACTGTTTACAAAGTTTGAAGATATATACCTGGACGTGCCTAGGCAATCAAAGAAGGCCACATAACCAGGCTGTCTGCACAGTATGTCATTAAAAGCAGCCCCAGCATGAGAAGCCCACGTGCACAATGAGCATTAGAGCAGTATGAACTGCTCAGATACACGCTGCCTGTGTACTGCTGAAAACTCTTCAGGATAGAGACTATTTCAGTAGATTTACTAAGAACCGTGTGTACCTAGAGCTCCACATAAATGCTTATTAAGCGACTATTTATATACAATACACTGGCTGTCTGTTGAAAACCAGTTTTCTCAATACCACCATTTTCTAAAGCAGAACTGCTTTGCTGTTTAAAAACTCCTGTTCTCCCAATCTCTCCCGGGGCTTCCTGGCACTAAGCATACAGGATACAACCGTTACACCTACTGATGAAGCAAGGGCCTGAATGAAGGAATCTATTGAAACTCTGCTTACCCAACATTAACACAGAGAAAACAAAACGAGATGACTCCGACTAGAGGCTTCTCTAGTACCAAGAGCAGACATCATTTATGTACAACCTGTGTTGACGGGTTTATGAATAGTACAACACCTCAAGAGGAGGTCCATTAGAAAGGCCCTTGTATAAATAAAACTGAATTCAGCAAGAGGCAGGAAGAAATAATTCCTAGTGGGACATGGAGAAAATTTAAAAAATACAACAAGACCTGGCACATCTACCAGTTCTGTAAAGTTAATTTCACATTTCTCTCAAACAGAATTAATTTTGCTCAGAGTTAACCGGACTTTTTTATTTTTTTAAAAAACACTAAAGCTTCTTCTGCCCATAACAGCTTGTGCACATTACAAAGTTTGGCATGAATTCCTCAGAATGCCAGTAACGTTCTTCCCACGTCTCCTAACATATTTACTATTGCACAGGGCTTGATAATTAAGCTAACATTTTTGAAAATGAAATTGTAGTCTTAGTTACTGTAAGGTAAAATATATTAAGCTCAAATATATGTAAATAAGATGTTTTTTTCTTCAATTGAGAAAAAAAGAGCTTTGCCTAAACAGAATAAACTTGGGGCTGTGGGAGAAACACACGTAAACAAAAGAAAACATACTCATGTTGGCAACTTAAAACGATGCAGCAAGATTTACCAAATACAACAGAGAACCTTAGTACAGTAATCAAGGTTCTGCTAGGGCTGGGCAGTTGGGCAAGAGGCTATCTATCCACGCTGACCTTTGGCTCAGGAAAGCACACGGACAGTTTATTCCAAGCAAGATCAGCAAAAAATTCCATCATTACAAGCATCAACTACCCTTAAACTGTACCTTACAATACACAGACACAGAATAGATGGAATTCAACATGCATGTGTTAATAGGTGGGTATTGCACAATATCCTCTCCCAAATTCACAATCTTTGATGTGTCAGTAAACACAAAGACCTCCATTGCTTATCTTCCTTGAAAGTGCCCTTTTTCGCCCTCTAAACATATTTACATAGCAGAAAAACAGGTTCCCAGGCCTGTGAACGGGTTGGGTACGTGCCGGGGAAGAAATCAGGAAAAGGAAGTGAGTAGGAAAAGCAGCCTTCAGCCACTGGGGTAAAGGTGTTGTACTGTTGTTCACAGAAAAAACTTCTATCTGGTTATTCCTCTGCAGGTACTACCGCTACAGTTAGATCCTATGAATTCCTTGAAAGTAAAGACTGTGGGAAGGAAGATAAAAGACAGCTGTTTTTCAAGCTTGCTTTCACAGTGTGCTTGACAGAACTTGCATCTGCTCATTGTCCTTACATACTCAACTTGCCTTTTCTTCTGTTCTGGAGATGATGCAAGTCCTCTGGTTACTGTAATACATATAACACTTTATAAAAGACTACCGAGAACTCCAACTGTTTTACTGCTTTACCTCACTTATTTTCTCCCCTTTGTGATAGAATCATAGAATGATTTGGGTTGGAAAGGACCTTAAAGATCATCCAGTTCCATCCCCCCTGCAGGGACACCTCCCACTGGATCAGCTTGCCATCCAAGCCCCATCCAACCTGGTCTTGAATAAATCCAGGGAGGGAGCAGCCACAATTTCTCTGGACAACCTGTGCATAGTGAAATACTTCTTCCTATTCTCTAATAAAAATCTCCCCTCTTTCAGCTTAAACCCATTCCCTCTTGTCATGTCCCTGCCCTGCCTGATAAGGAGCCCCCACTCTAGCTTTCCTGTGGCCCCTCTCAGTGCTCCAGTGACACACTGTAGGTTTCCAGAACTTTAACGCTGTTATCTGTACTATCAATTTGTCCTTGCAAGAGGTTTCAGGACCAGCCCTCCAACTCCACAATAGGTACTTCCAGCTCTGCAAGCCACCCCAGACACCATATACAGAGCTGGTGACAACTCCAGCCAGTCCATCCACGGGTTGGGGAAAAGCTGTTAACAGGGTCACATAGAATCACAAACTTGCTGTGTCGTAAAAGACCTGCAGGATCATTGAGTCCAACCATTCCTATCAAGCACTAATCCGTGCCCCTCAGCACCTCATCCATCCATCTTTTAAACACCTCCAGGGATGGGGACTCAACCCCCTCCCTGGGCAGCCTCTGACACTGCACAATGACCCTTTCTGTGAAAGATTCTTTCCTGACGTCCAGTCTGACCCTCCCCTGGTGGAGCTTGAGGCCATTCCCTCTCGTCCTGTCCCCTGTCCCCTGGGAGAAGAGCCCAGCTCCCTCCTCTCCACAACCTCCTTTCAGGAAGTCGGAGAGAGCAATGAGGTCTCCCCTCAGCTTCCTCTTCCCCAGGCTGAACTCCCCCAGCTCCCCCAGCCGCCCTTACAGAGTTCAGACGTTTATAAGGGATTCCTCGGTGCTGGTTCCCCACCGAGCCCGGACCCGAGCCCGCAGCTGCCAGGGCTCCGCGGACTCACCCAGCGCCACCTGGCAGGCTCTGCGCAGCTGCCCGTGCGGGGGCCGCTTCGCCTCCTTCTCCCCCAGGATCTTCTCCAGGGCCCGCGACACAAACATGCTCTTGGTGCGGGCGTCCTGCTCGCGGCCCGGGGGCTGCATGGCCCCGCAGCGCTCGGAGCCCGCGGCCCCGACACCCGGAAAGGACGCGGCTGCCTCAGCGCCCGCCGCGCCGCCGACACGGCGCCGCCATATTGGCACCGTCACGTGACCCGCGCCGACTCTCCGCCTCCCCGCGCTGCCCTCCGACCCCTCCGCGCGGCCGGCGGCGACGGGCGGGACGCGGTGGGCGGGGCTACGCGGTGGGCGGGGAGTAGAACGTGGGCGGAGCTTACGATAGGGCGGGGCTTCAAGAG